>JAEMWC010000201.1:235000-307500 GCA_016490735.1 Pachyseris speciosa | reverse complement strand
TATTACCTTTCTCAAGATCTTGTTTCTCGCTTTCAATTGCTGGGGGAATTGCCCTCAACCAAGTTGTATAGCGTAGGTTAAATTTGTTCTGTTTTGTGATGATGCACAGGCTAGCCACGTTAGTGTACTGTTAGCTTGGACTTCCTGTGTAAAAGAATTAATTTTCTTGCAGCGCTACTGGTAAGGTTTCTGTGTCATCGATTCATTGGGGAGTACGATCCCACTATTGGTTAGTATACATCTTTATCTGCCCTTCGTCTTTTGCACTGCTGTAATGATTTTTCTTGTCTAGTGCCAGGCCAAAACTTGTACCACTTAGTACCGCTACTGAATGATTATACTGCTGCTTGCTCATGCTGCGTGTTAACTGCTGGCCAGTAGGAGCTCCGGACTGCTGGGTAGTAGGTCGTGAGTTCAAACCCCAGCTGTACTGAAATGCAGCAAGGATAGTCCGAAATGATAAAGTATTGTGTATCGTTCAATGTTTTCGAAGTTTCGTGGTACTAAAGTTCTTGGAGCTTGATGATTCTTGAAATCATGCTCGCCATCGTCCAGTAAAGGAGGGTGTCCAACATGCTCGAAACCTCTGCCACGTCGCAGGGACAAACCGTAGTGAAATTACCGCAAATTGACTCTTCAGATTTAAATCGTGGTGTCGAGCAGGACAGAAATTACATTGAGAGGTGCATTGCAACGGGAATGCGCGCAGAAAAGCTCACAGATGTGTTTCATTTTTGTTCGCTTGCAGAGGATTGTTATCGCCGAACAGTGAAAGTGGATGGAGACGAAGTTACAATTGATATACTAGACACAGCTTGCAGGGTGAGCACAGAATCATGTGTCACTAAATTAAACAAGTGGGTGATGTCAAACCCAAGAAAGCCGTCCCCGGAAAGGATTTGCATGTAGATTGATCTAAATTAAGTTTAATCCAAATCCGGATTTCTTAAAAAGCATGACATTTTTTTGTAGATGCGCACCTGTTATTTTTTCGGGAACGTTTGTTTTTGTTGCTCATTTGTAGTTAACTTCGTCGAGTGGATACAACTTTAAAAGCAGAAACATTTACTTAAATACAAAGTTTGTCTTTCATTTGTCAGTCTATCTTCTAACATGTTATTGAACATATTACCATGCAGAAATATAGAGCCTTGCGAGCAGAGATTTCACGCACAGCATAAATTGCTGTTAAGGCAATAAATCCCACCGCTTTATCGGGCAAAATAGTGTCCATAGCGATCTGCAAATGAGATATATCGTACGCTCACAACATCTCTATTTCACAACGCTATTAGTTAGAAGTACTTAACAATTTTCTGATTTCCCGACGCGTATTTCAAGAAATCAAGATTTACATCCACATAAGCCTTTCCACGGATTTGGATTGAAGTATATACGAGTTGGAAGTTGAGCCCGAGTCCGACTTTTCAGATACAGTGTACATGTCTTGTGGATCATAGCTCCTCAAACCAATCTAGGTTCTCGAGTCTAGTAGTGAGAGTTCTGGCTATCTGACAGTTTTGAAATTCTAAACCATGGTCGCTCTCAAACTCTCGTACTCTGCATATCTGAAGGTCCCTGATGTTCTCTTTGCGTTTCCCGTAATTTAGTACCCGGCAAAAATATTACCTCCTTTGCAGCTGGAGTGGGTTCATGATCAATAATTGCTACATTTTTGTTCCAGAATTCAACCTCAAAACTTAAGGAGAATTTCCTGAGCACAGGGGACGGTTTCATCGTGATTTATTCCATAGCTGACAGGAAAAGTTACATTACAGTTCCGCGCTACAAGGAAATGATCGAAGAGTCACGTGTCCGAGCAAACCAGGGCCCAGTCCCCGTTCTCCTTATTGGGAACAAAACCGACCTGGAGGAACATCGCACCGTGGCTGGGAGTGAAGGGCAAATGTTGGCAAACAGATACGAGTGGTTATTTAACGAAGCGTCTGCAGCGGAATACGACGGAGTCGATAAGTCGTTTTCTGATTTAATTCGCGAGATACGAGCGCGGAGGCGAAAATTGAGTCCACCCGACCTCCCGTCGCATGTGATGAACAATTTGCGTCACTCCAGCTGCAGTGACGTAGACAGTCAAACTGACGAAAGTGCGTCGGAATGTAAGAAGAAGCGTCCGGTGAAAAAGAAACTCAGTGACTCTAGTATTCATTACAAGAAAAAGTTATTTGGTGTATGGCATTAGCACTTTCCTTTCTAAGAGCGGCGGAGACTTCATGCAAACGAACACTGGAGTAGTGCCTCTCAAACAACAGGAAACTGTAGCCTATGAATGCGGCAGTCTGTTATCGCTGCCTGCCTCTCCGTTGTATGCGCAAGCCACGGAAAAGCAAATAGACCATTTCCGAATTCAATTCAGCCTCTTCTTCAAGTCGAGTCCTGGTGTAAAGTTTTTCAAACGGTAATTAGTTACAGTTTGCATGTAAACGAAATCTTGTTTTAACTGAATTGGAAAGAGTGTGACCAAGCCTCGCCTTCATGAAGAGATTGAAAACAACTCGGAAATGGGGGATTATTCAATAATGTTAAATTGTCCCAGCGTGTAGTAATATATTCGCCGACTCAAATAAGGTAAACACGTTGAAAGAGTCCATGGGGTGTCTTGGAGTGAAATTGTTCGGTTAAACCTCTTTATGTAATGTATTGTATTAAACTGAGTTCATGTTCAAAGTAAAGGGAAAAGTTTTCATTTCAGGGTAAGTTATTATGTTGAAATCGCCGTTCATAGTAATTTAGTTCCTGAATAAGTTGGACTAGTCCCCGGGACTAGTCGCGAAAAAGGCACATCATCGAGAAGTATATATCTCTTACAAACCTCGTTTACTCGGTCCGTACTGTAAGCTACGGACCTTACAGTACGGACCCAGTTTTTTTCCCGTTGATTAATGGCAAAAAACGAGGATCCGTAACTTACAGTACGGACGAGTAAACAAGGTTAGTAAGATATTTATTATAGACCAATCACAGCGCGCGTACTAAGTGAGAGATATAATAGTGTTTGTTATGCCGTTTCCGTCGTCGTTGCTTAACAGGCTTGAGCTCCCTGATTATTCTTATGTCCCCATGGCACTTCTGAAAGGTGACTGAACTAAGTTCACTCTGGTATGTGCATTTGCCATGCCAAACCTCTGGTACATACAAGCTTTGTATTAGGCGGCTGTTTGGGTGTCCTCAGTAAGGCTGGTAGGTACTCGATGTACGTACCCGAATATGATTAGTCCTTCACACTATCACGGAGTGTAGTATGTATATAACAAATATTGACATTATTTTCTGCGACAGAGCAACTGCGCGATACAAACCTTGAATTCGTCAGAACCGTGGAACAGAAATGTTGCGAAAACCTTTTACAATGGAGAGTCGCGCGTGTTATTTCCGAAAGTCCATTTATTTTACACACCGACTTTCCGTCAGTTCCTTTTTCTGGGTATTCAGCGTGGAGAATGAGTTACACTGTACAGGGAGGAGGCTTTTAAAAAAATACCATAAACTACAAATTCGTTCATGGTGGGTTCTCAAAAGTATCGTTTAATGACCACCTTTTGTCAGTTATAACATAGCTACCACAGCTTCGACGCCTCCAAGAAAGACTACATTCGATTAGTGCCGAGGTAAATTCAAAAGTAAGCTATTGTTTTTCTTTGTCGTTTGCGCTCAAATGGAATGTGCTTGTGTCGTTTTAACTTAAAGTCCCTTAATTAACTTATATGCACCTAAATTTATTAGCACGATTTCTATGTTAAGCAACCGGTGGCTCGACTTCTTCAATGATGACTTTGTTGGACTGGTTCCAACCGGTATAAGCGTCACCGCTTTTTAGGTTTCCACCCGCGCAACTGCCAACGTTGAATCCAACTTTCACTCGCCCCGCAGGAATCCCACCACAATAGCCCTCTATGTTGGCAGGCCTGTGGATGTTAATGTTGACTTTGTGGAACAGGGAGCCGTCAATGGGGGCAGGAACTTTGCATTCTGCACCGTTAAAAGTAAAGTACCATCTCCTGCAGCAATCCGTGCAGCTACTGATGCGAAGGTTTCCCATGTACACCACGCGAAGATAGGTATCGGTCCTTTTCTTTACGAAGTCGCATTCCTAGAATAAATTTTGCAATGGACGCTGTAAACCTTGTGTTTTGATTGGTCTAAGAGGAGTTAGCGATTAAAGTATAGACACAAGATTGGCGTCATGAGCTGAAGAAAGTATAAACAAATAGATATCATTTGGCAGCGGCGCACGTGTAATCTGATAACATATGGAGGATGTGTCAACCTGGTAAGAAAATCAGTCATGCTACTCGCCTGCGGCTAAGGCCACCGCACGCGTGAGGAAACAGCTGAGCAAAATGCCTCGCGAGGCAGATGGCTGAGCCGTTTCCTCTTGTGTGCGGCGAAATTTTGGTGAGAAATTCGCGTCGCAAGGCCGTGAGATCAATATCAAACATGTTAGATATTTTCCTCACCGCCTCGCAAGGCGAAAATGTCACAAAAACCTTCTCGCACGCGGAAGAAAACGGCTAAGCTAACTGCCTCGCGAGGCATTTTGCTCAGCTGTTTCCTTACGTGTGCGGTGGCCTTTGCGCACGTCTTTGTTCTAACCTCGTTTTGACGTCATCCTGCGTTATCAGAGTACGCACGCGCGGCCAAACGTAATCAGTATAAGGTCTTTTTAAAGAAGATCGTGAAAGGGGTGATAAGTAACAGACTGACTATTCTTAGGTAAAGGTCGTTTTTCCTTTTTCACCGAATTTCAAGAGACTCGACTTCACCTTCAGGAATGCCCTCAGTTTGGTGCCCGAAAAACCGAATCGGCTAAGTATCGATATCCTTGCAGCAAAACAGGTGAAAAGTAACTAGATGGCTAAGACATATCTAGAGGCTTTTGTCTCTCATTCTTTCTCTCTTGCATTGACAAATTTATTTTAAGGTGGGACTTAAGGTGAATTGGAGTGAAATTTTAAGGAGTTTAAATTAAAATGTACAAAAATGTTTTCAAACACCACCGACGGTTGATACACCACAAGGGCACTGAAGGTTGTTGGGGAACTGTTTTGGTGTCCATCAGGAGCCCATCTACTAATTTTTCTACTTTAAATGTTAATTTTAAACCTTCATTAAATCTTCAATATTCCCTATTTCCCTAAATTTAACAAATCTTTCTCGAAAAATTCTCTTTTCCCAAATATGAGCATAGGGATTCTGGATTGCTTGAAACGCGAACGAGATAGTAAGGTCAAATCCATGTCAAGCGACGCAAAAACGGTGTTTAGGTTAACCCCCCCCCCCCCCCCTTAATTAGGTGCTTCCTTGCCTGCTTCGAAAAAGACGGGTTTCTATCAGGTGCGGAGCGTCCAACTCCCTTACAATTTCTCTGGGATTATGAACGTTTTTATGAATTATATTTTATTTATCTCTAAAGTCACCTTCCAGCCCTGCAACGGAGTACGCTTTCATTTTTATACAAATATTTATAAACGTTTTCTTTCCTAAAAATTATTTTCTTTACATGACAGATTTTCTTCAGTTGAACGTCATCCTTACATGTACTTTTCCACTGTCTCTGTCATCCTTTCCTTGGTCATACGTCCAAAAGCATTGTTTCCATCTCCGTTGGAAAGTAGTACTCACTTTAGCCGCTCTATCCTGCTTATGACAAACCGGAGAACAACCCATGGTAGACCCCAAAGTTCCCGGTGTTCCAGGAATCCCTGGGGCCCCGGGAGTTCCTGGAATCCCGGGCTGACCCGGGGGCCTTGAAGAGGACAATTCTGTGAAAGACACATAGCACAGTTACTTTTAATTATTATTTCACACACTCTTCCTCAATGAAATTAGATATCCGAGATACTTTCACTTCTCTGTGGGCGAACAAGATTGTTATTCTCTCATAATGACCGTACAGAGTTAAATGTTCCTGACAGAGGGTCCCCTATACCCCTCAGTAAAATTCATTCAAGTAAAAATGTTGGGACTTTTCACTTGTCGGGATAATTCCCAAAATTCCTTCACGTTCACGCAAAAATTAAGTAATTCGCGTTTCACGTTAAATTGAAAAACAAATTCACGTTTCCCACAAAATTCAATGTTTCCCATCGAGTAACCAGTTTAGGCTGTTAACACTCCAAAGGTAGCTCGTTCTACTTGTATACTTCACAAATTAATGTGATCAAGTAAGCTGAAGCCACTCAAAAGGCACTAAGGCCACATGGTAGCGGGCATTACCCCTTAAATCTACCAAAGCAAAGATTGAGCCCAAGCATTAGCAGCCATGGACAGCTGTTTCGGCCTTGTTAGGCCTCATCAGCATGGCATAGCTAATACTCAGGCTCAAGTACCCACATATCAATAAAACAAGCAATGAAAACGTAAAGCTTGTGGGATGTGGCTGGAGTGACAAGGATACTTCACAAATTAATGTGATCAAGTAAGCTGAAGCTTTTAGTGGCTTCAGCTTACTTGATCACATTAATTTGTGAAGTATCCTTGTCACTCCAGCCACATCCCACAAGCTTTACGTTTTCATTGCTCGTTCTACTTGTAATCTCATTGTCGCTAGGTCTGAGAGGACTTTTAACGGCTCTTGCAGACGATTTTCCAAACAAATGCTAGGGTATGTGCAATACCCCTAATGACACTAAGGCTTCACCTTACAGACTTTGAGGGTTGTGAACCACTCGGCTCATTGATACTAGGTGATTGACGATTTAGCGCAGTACCAAGGATTAAGACAATTCATAGCATCAAGAATAGCGTGGGGTTGTCACTGAGTCTATCACTGTTGCCGACAATCTTAAACGATTTTTCAGTGTAAACTAAAACAGTGGATAGCGTTTTTCGTGCGAAATGATTGGCTGCTCAAACTCAGAATAGTAAGTGCTATTCACCACGGAGCAATTCGATCGTTCGCGCGTGAAAAAAGTAATCGGTGGATTCATTACCCGATTCACTACAAAGAACAAAGGACGCTCGTGAAATTCTTCTCATTCATATGAACGTAAATAGTCTTCAAAACAAAGTGGAAGAGATTGGATCATTAATCAAGGAATCTAAAGCTCAAGTCGTCTTTCTTACTGAGACTAAGATCGACCGCACATATCCGGATTCGCAGTTTGCACAGAGTGGCTATAATACATACAGGAATGATCGAAAAAAAGGTGGAGGTGGTGTAATGGCGTATATTTCAGATAAACTACCTTCTAAACGGCTGGGATTGCCAAGAAAATTTACTACGATCGAGCCTCTGGCAATTCAGTCTAAATTTGGACGGTACGATGTAGTGATCCTGGGCATCTATAGGCCACCCAAGCCGACTGGAAATAATTACCATGTTACCCTTGAGAAAGATCTACACGACCTGACATCATGGGCTTCAGTTCAGAAATCATTTTTGGTGATCACAGGCGACCTGAACCTCGACAGACTTCGTCCACTCTCGAGGGAAGGGAAAATCTTACGAGATCTGGAAGACACACACGGGTTGACTTGCGTCATAACTAGACCAATAAGGATTACTAATAACAGCCAAAAATTAATTGATCTTATTTTAACCAATAAGCCAGAGCTATTTACGGATTGTGGCGTTTGTGATTTCGGAATAAGTGATCACGCCCCGGTATATGGACTCATGAAAGAACGAAATGCCTTTTACGAAAGCAAGGTGCTGACTGTAAGAAGTTACAAAGAACTGAATGAAAAGGAAATACAAATGGATTTAGACATGACTCCTTGGCATGTAAGCAGCATCTTCGATTCAATAGACGACCAGCATTCCTATTGGCACACTCTTCTCACTAGCATCATTAATGATCATATTCCGCTGAAAAAGATGAGAGTCCGTGCAGTAGACGTACCGTACATGACGCTCGAATGGAAAAAGGCAATTAGGAAAAAGAGGAGGTATGCGAAACGATATGCAAGAAACCCTACCGAGGAGAACCGAGAACTAATGAAAACGTGGAGGAATACTGCTACAAGACTCCGGCGGAGAGCAATCAAAGAGTACTGGAACAAAAAAGCTGATGATCTGAAAACGAATCCTAGGAATTTCTACAGTGTTTTTAAGCCTTTTCTTCACTCAAAGTCGAAAAAGTGTGAAAACTTCCTACTTAACATAGATATCGAAGGTGTCATTGAACGGGATCAACGCAACATTGCGGAGCACTTTGCCAAATATTTCTCTTCAGTGGCTAACGACATCGGTGACACTCGTTTATTAGGTATGTCCGAGGACCAACTGTACCATCATGAGAGTGTGCACATGATAACGCAAAGCTGTAATCGTGGACCTCATGGTGACTCCTCACAATTTAGTTTCCATATGCTTGAGCCGAATGAAATTGCCGTTGTGCTATCTAACTTGGATTATACCAGGAGCACAGGTCACGACCAAATACCATCCAAGATCTTAAAGATAGCAAGTAGGGAGCTTTCTTATCCCCTCGCTGACTTATATAACCGTTGCATCGAATCCTGTGATTGGCCACTGCAATGGAAGAAAGGTGACTGGGTACCCGTGTTTAAGAAAGATAACAAACAAGACATTAAGAACTATAGACCTGTTACAGTATTAACAGTGATAGGGAAAGTCTTTGAGCAGTTACTGAGCAAACAGCTGGCATCATTTATAGATCCAATGTTAGGCAACAAATTGACTGCATACCGAAAGGATCAGAGCTGTGAGACCTCCCTCATTGGATTGGTGGAAAGATGGAAAAAGGCTGTTGACAACAGGAACGTTGTTGGAGTCTTGTCCACTGATATGTCAAAGGCATTTGATTCGCTGTACCCTCCCCTAATGATAAACAAACTGAGAGCATATGGTTTCTCTAACAACTCACTAGCCGTGATGCGATCATATTTCACAAATAGGAAAAACAGAGTTAGGATCAGTCAAGAAGCAACAAGCGGTTGGTACGCGACGACGAGAGGTTGTCCTCAGGGATCAAGCTTCGGGCCTCTTCTTTGGAATGTTTTCCAAAACGATCTACACCTCTCCACTGACGAAAACAGGTTATTTATGTATGCTGATGACCACCAACTGTTCTCAGTGGCGAAGACAACTAACGAGGCGGAAAACATTTTAACTGAGGAAGGAAACAACATCTCTAAGTGGTATAACGACAATCTTTTACAGGGAAATTTTTCAAAGTATCAGGTGATGAGTCTGGGTCCGAAGAATTGTCACAAGGATCTACACATCGTTATTAATGACATCGTAATTGATCAGAAATCTGAGATAACACTCTTAGGAGTTACTTTAGACGATCAACTATCATTTTCGAATCATGTGAGCAATGTTTGTAGAAAAGCCTCCTGTCAAACGGGTGTTCTTCTGAGATTCCGTAACCTTATTCCGACATCAGCTAAATTACACATTGTCAAATTTGCTATACTACCTCATCTCACATACTGTCAGGCTGTCTGGCATTTTTGTCGTTCTTCTGATGCCAGAAGACTAGAACGAATTCAAGAACGAGCATTACGTGCTGTTTATTGTGACAATAAATCGACGTATGAGGAACTCTTGCAAAGAGCGAGACTACCAACACTTTATACGCGAAGACTCCAAGCTATTGCAACCATAATGTATAAAGTCAAATATGGTCTGGCCCCCCCTTACATTGCTGACTTATTTGTTGCTACTAATTCTCAGTATCACCTTAGAAACTCTGATTTCGTCATACCGAGATTTCGGACTGTTGCTTATGGCAAACACAGCCTGACTTATCTAAGCCCTGTCATTTGGTCCAAACTTAACAAATCTATCAGATCGTCTGAATCATTAGACACTTTTAAAAAACGCGTTAAAAAGGTTAATTTTACAAGCCTGCTGGATTATACTTGCAAAGACTGTTATTTATGTAACAACTAACAAATGATCTTCAGATAATGCATGACTCATTACCTATTCAATATACACATGTAAATACATTTCATAATTGATTTTAATGCATGACTCACAGTTTATTCAATATATATATATATGTAAATATATTTCTATTTTATTTACTTGATAACTAATTTTTAGCTAGGTGTCCCCAATTAGTATACATTGTATGCTAGCGATTTCGACACATTAATAAAGTTCTTACTTACTTACTTACTTGACAGGAATAAATGAGTTAAGATGACCATTTTTGAGCCGTATTATCTCACTGTTTTAGTATATACTAAAACAATTATTTACCTCATTGTCGGTACCACTGGTGAATATTTCGCGGCTCGGATATTTTAATTCGCCACCAACTCGTGTGATGAAATCTCTGAGGCTTTCTTCCGCAGAATTTCAAGCAGCAAAACGAGATAACGAAGTAATCTCAGTTTTTCAAATAGAAAACAATCTTGTATCACCGTGTTTGGGAAACACTTCAACAGTTTTCCTTCGCGCAGAGATGATAGCAGGTGAGAGCAGACTCAGAGCGGTCGTTGAGTTCATTGATGGATGGCGTGTCATTGACGTCACAGAAGAAACAGAAGTCTCACAGATACGAATTACGAGCTAAAATGGTTTATGTAGTATCTCAATTCCATCGCAGATCAAAAATGTTAATACAAAAGATGAGGGAAGCTCAATTACTGGTCAGAACACTAAATAAACTTTAAATTAATTCACGCAAAACAAGATCGTTCACGAATCACGTTTAATTAAGTCTTCGTTAATGTGTCACGCTTAATTCAAAAACCACTTTCACGCTCACGTGAAAATGGACTTGACACGGTCAATCACGAATCACGAATAAATAAAAACTTAAATCACGTTTCACGAGGAAAAAATAGGCTCAATCACGTTTCACGAAAAGAGTATAGGGGACCCTCCTGACGGTGCAAACAAAGCCGTTATTTTCAAAAGTGCGCTGTTTTGTAACCATTCTAGTTATTCTCATTCGTTAGGAACAAGTGAATAAGCGTAATAAAGTTTTCTGAAAAATAAATATATGAAAAACGTAGCACCTTTGGCGGAAGTGACCTGAGAATAGCGCGCAGAATAGTCTGGACCGAGCGTCTGAACCTGACTTCCGGTGCCACGTTACTGCAAAGAGCGCACGATTTTCCCGCCAAATCTTCCCCAAAAGAACGCATATTCTGCGTGTTACGAGTGAGCCACGGTCTGTTCATTCCGTTCATTCTGCTTAAAGGAAAAGAATGAACGAAATACTATTCCGTGCACTTCGATTCGAAAACGAAACAGGTCCCAAAAGCACGAACACCATATATTTCGAGTATCCCCCCTTTTCCGACCCCAGAGAACACGTTTCGAATGTCAGTTTTGACTGTCAAAGCGGAACGCTGCTAAAATAATCAGATTTAGTCGTTTTCTCCGGGGGGGAGTTGGAAAGGGAGAGGGGAGGGGATAGATTTCTGGAGAGGAAAACTAGGCCTTGTAATATTCAATATTCTCCAGCAGTCCCGATCGCATAAGCAACTGATAGAAAAGCAGGTTTACCTTGCATTCAATGCATTATTTCAGACGGAGGGCCCAAATCCGGCGAGGTATTTCAATTCTAAGAATTGCCTTCTTCTAGCTAATTCAAAGAAACCGATTGTTATCAGACTCATGACTACTAGCAGGCATGCAGTGTTAATCAAGTCCTTGATAGAAATTGGGATGCTAACTTCACTCGAACAAAATCACGGATTGTTTAAAAATCACGAGATAATTAGAAATTCGTACCTGTTGCCCTCCACCACTGCACATGGTTGTGAAAGTCAGTATTGAGAGAAACAAGAAATCGAGTTTCATAATCTGCATGTGGTGAAAAGGAATTACCAATGTTTGAGCAGTTTCCACTTTCGTTCTCCTGCAAGAAACGAAATACAAAATTATCATGCGAACAAAAGAACCGATGCAACAATGACAAAGAACTTAGGTCTAATATTTTCCGGAAGGGTTATTTCTTTATTACGTACACTCCATGCGATCAATCTTTCGATCAAAGGTTTAGAGAAGTAGTTCAGAGGCCCTGTCGCGGCTACAGAACTGAATCATCTTCTCGATCTTCCACTCTGCTTCGATACCATTTCCTTCGGGCTTAACCAATTTAATTCAGTGTACGAAAGATTATAGTTATGTTCATTAAATGCCGCGGAATTTGAAGATTTTTTAAGTAATCCGCCTCATGTTGTTGGGTATCACTAACAAAACACCAGCAAAGCGCAGAACATGCTATTATATATAGCTTGAGTCTTGAAACAGTCCAGGGTAATCCGTTTTACATATATATATATACTCGTCTTCAAGCTGAATCGGTTTAAATTGCACCAAGTGGAACAAATTGTAGCTTTTGGATGGATATCCCGGAGAAGAACGTATAGGGTATACAAACTGTAGAAGATTTGTCTATTTGAGACGTATGTAGGGTTGGGAGGAAGATGGGATTTCATCTTTTTATCATATATACTTAACAGCGCATTCTGCGAGAAAGCTGTTATACTGAAAAATGATGCGAAAAATGATGCGACTCATATCCGGATTTTGGTCAGTAAAATCTTCAGGCAGATATCGGCCTCGATAATAGGTCTGCTACAGAGTTTGACGTTAACTGAAAAATCAGTTAATTTTTTGTGGAATACTGATTTGCCAGATTGGATTTCCATGTTCTGTAGTCCGCGCCTTTTCGTATTATCCGAAATTACACCCTTTTCGCGTGAAGGGGCTTATTTGAACCGACGCTTTTACGAGAATTAGTAGAAGTTTAGTAATTTCTGTGCCATAGTTACTTACCTTATCCAGGCACGTTCTTTCGCAATGTTTTGATCGGCGGATACGGATAGCTTGCTCAGTTCCCACTAATGCATGGGCATTTTTGCAAACAAATGTAGCAAACACGAAAATCTGACAATTCTTGAAGCATTGTCTTAGAAAAATGTTTATATAGCCCTTCTGGCGGGGTCATCTCCCGATTAACTGACAAACGCATATTAATTTTTAATTTGTTGATTACACTTTCATGACACTGAATCAAGTGGCGTCATAGGCACTCCATTGATTCATGCCGGTGCGGTGTACTCAGCCCAGTCGAGACGGTCCTGAACTCGCCGCTCTGTTTTTCGTCCCCCACATTTTTTCATCTACCTTCCTGCATCTTCTTGTCCCGGGGGAGGGGGGTAGGGTACTGAAAAAATTTAGTACGCGGAGGCTCCGCCCCGGGGTCCGAAACCCTTACCCTTTTTATATACGATTTTTGACAGAAAAGGTACCCCTTTCGAATACCTTCCATTGACAAATGGTACCCCTTTTGTATACCTAAAACAGGAAGTCTTCTTGCCATTTTCATTTATCTTTCAATAAATTAAAACAGTACAGTCGTAAGGTATGTGTGTCGTAAGGTATGTGTGTTTAATGAAAGGCCCTTTTAAATACGTAAATAACATATTTCCCTACCCTTTCAAATACTTCGACTCGTAAAAACGCTACCCTTGCATATACCTGAAGCGTGAAAAAGGTACCCCTTTCGGGCGGAGCCTCCCCGTATAGACCATTATAGGGAGTAGTCCCCCAGGCTTCTTGTCTTTTTCTTCACGTAATTTGCAGCATTTACAGTCTCAACACTAAACATTCTATTGCAAAATATATACGATATATGATATATATTTTTGGGCCGAATAGAATGTTTAATAATAAGACTTTTAAATACAAATGTGAAAAAAAAAATTTGAAGACAAGAAGATACAGAAATGCGGTTAAATAAATGTGGAAGAAGAAAAACAGAGCGTCGAGTTCAGGACCGTCTCGACTGGGCTAACTTACACGCACGCTGAGTACACCTTCATATAACGATATGTACGAGGCGATGTTGTTCGATGCCCATCAGACGGTGCCCTTAGTTTGAACGATTCATGGTTTTGCCTGCTGTGTTTCCACCCTGTGCCGGTTCGCTCCTCTTTAACCAACCTGGAGAACTCAGACTCCTCCGTGTTCCCCATATTGACACCAAACTTAGCGCGGACACTCGATCAACATAGGACAACCGTCCCCAGAAATCCCACCATTAAGCCGTCCAAGGACCACACCTCCAAGTGAATTTATTACAGGCTTGCGCCACTACGCCCGGCTGCTTTCAACGGACATTTTAGTCAGGCCTCGTTTGCGCGCCTGAACCGGAAGTGACAATCCGCAAAACAATATTTACTACTTTACCCAGCGTGAACGTACCTGCTGGCGTATTATCAGGTGCCAGATTATTGTATGGGCCTTTATTTGTTTTTGCGAAAAGACTTTCAACAAATGACATATTATTCTATAGGCCCGATCTACATAGGACAACCGCCCCAGAAATCCCACCCTCAAGCCGTCCAAGGACCCCAGCCTCCAAGTGACTGGATTACAGGCGTGCGCCACAACGTCCGGCTGTTTGTAAATGTATCAGGCCTCGACTGCGCGCCGGAACCTGAAGTGAAAGTCAGCAAAACAATACTAATTATGCCTCGTGAAATGAAATGAAGACGTTATTTTTGTCTATGAATTGAGACACATCATTGCAGTGACTGAGATATCGCTGACGTCACCACCGGAGTCAACCAGAGGCCCACTTAGGACACCCACTGGTTGTCCTTAAGTGTATTGTATTGCTTGGCACAGCTGGATACTTTTTTGAAAATTTATAAACAACAAAATAAATGTGAGGGACAGTTTTGCAAACAAATGTAGCAAACACGAAAATCTGACTATTCTTGAAGCATTGTCTTGCCGGTTGAAATGTTCATATAATTCATCTTGCAAGGTCATCTCCCGATTAACTAACAAACGTATAAATTTCTAATCTGTTGATGATATCTTCATGAATCAGTGGCATGATATATGGTTTTGGATTGAATGTTTAATGTTACGACTGTTAAATGCTACAAATGTAACTGCGGAAAAAGAGAGGAAGATACAGGAGGATGAAAAAAATGTGAACAAAAACAAAAAAACAGCGTCGGCCAGTTCGCAGGGACCGCGTAGCAAGTTTTTGAGTGGGGGGGGGGGGGGCTAAAGAAGAACGCGTGGACGAAATTTGGGGGTGGGTGGGGTGGCATCCTTGGGAATTTTTACTTCATTTCTCTAAAGTGACGGAAAATGCTTTTATAACGATAAAACTAATTTTTTTCCACATCTTCAGTGATGTTGCTATCGGGTCTCAAAATTCACCATCACTTCATTGAAATACCATAGACTGTTATATTACTGATATCAACCTTAAGTTACTATAAATAAGCCAGAAATCCAACGATTTTGCTTGAGCTGCCTTGAACTAAACGCTTTATAATGAGCAAATATTGGACGAGGCTGAGTATGATATGAAGAATTATGCAGATCGAGGAGTGTGTTATCCGCCGAAGCCGAAGGCTTGAGGAGGATAACGCCCTCCGAGATCTGCATATCTTCATATCATGCAAAAGCCGAGTTCAACAATTGTTTAAGTATTCATTCAAAATATTTCCACGACTCTGAAATTTAACAAAATGGTAACTGAAAATAATTAAGTGAATGATATTTAAGTTACGTACATCATATATACTAGCTTGAAAAGTGCCAAAATTGCGCTTTCTGTTTGTGTTGCGGTCGGTAAATTCGTTTGCGATGTCAATGGTGGAAAGCCTGCCAGTTCTTTCTTTGTGTCTGTTTGAAACTGTCAGGTTACTAAATCGTTCCTGGTTCATAATTGAAAGAAGCCATGTTTTTAACCTCCGGGCAGTCGTAATGGATCTTTCACCGGCTGCACTGGTTGCCGAATTTACGAGAATCAGCTTACATAACGTGATAACTTCTTTTATCATTTCCCGTTCTGGGTTGGGTAGCTCTTTAATTTTTACTATGATGTCGTCAAAACACGAATAATCCCCATCCTTCAGCTGCACTTGTAAAATTTCCATCCTGGCCGTTAACATTGATATACAGTTTTTCCATAAAATTAATTAAGAGAAACTTAATTAAGAGAGACTCCACAGTTGCATACTTTCTCTTATTGCACCCCGAAACTATGGAACAGTCTGCCTAAATCTTTAAAACAGTCTGAGACTATAACTATTTTTAAGAAGAAACTTAAAACATTTCTTTTTGGTGATTATTTTAACCCTTAGATAGTTATACGATTTTACTTACTTATTTTTTTCGTTACATAAGATTATATATATAATTTAGAATTTTAGCTTCCCGCTGTAAGCGCATTGAGAATTATGAATGCGCTGACAAATACTTTGCTACGTTTCAAAGCTTGGCTGGTAGAAACGCTGGTCAATAGCGTTCATCACCAAGTCAATAGCTTCAAAGTATATTCGCCTGTAATAGTCTTGTGTGGTCACAGGATATGTTGGCTCTCCAGTGCCAATTTCAATTCTTCTCGGTGCGCGAGTTCTCCTTGGTAACATCGGACCTGTCATGGAGGGATAGCTTTTACTTTTCAGTAAAACTACATCATAAAATGATCTGAAGCTCGTATTTCATAATTGTAACGACTAATATTTAATCAGTATAGCTATGAGGACTGTTAGATGCTACAACCGTTAAGAAAGAAGAAGATACAGAACTTTGGCGGATGAAGACAGATTCCAGTACGACTGTCTCTACTGGGCTGAGGACGGCCGCCTTGATTCACAGGTGCGATCCCACTACTATTCAGTTGACGCGGGAGCTTTTTCCTGCTGTGTTTCCACCCTGTAGCGGTTCGCTCCTCTTTATCCAACCTGAAAAACTCAGACTGCTCCGTATTCCCCATATTGACGCAAAACTTGGCGCGGATACCCGATCTACATAGGATAACCACCCCCAGAAATCCCACCCTCAAGCCGTCCAAGGACCCCAGCCTCCAAGTGACTGGATTACAGGCGTGCGCCACTACGCCCGGCTGTTTATAATTTTATCAGGCCTCGACTGCGCGCCGGAACCGGAAGTAAAAGTCAGCAAACCAATACTATTTTACCCAGTGTGTTCCTATAGACCTTTTTAGCTTGTCGATTTTGTTTTCCCAATGTAGACCATGTGACTTTCCCAAGGGAATTTGCCTTTTGTCTTTTCATAAATTATGCGTACTTTTGCACGTGAATAAGGCGAAATTTCAAAGAAACAGTTATCTTGGGTAACATCACGTGGTCTACAATGGGAAAACAAAATCTACAAGCTAAAAAGGTCTATTGTGTACCTGCTGTGGTATTAACCAGTGACATATTATTGTATGGGCCTTTATTTGCTTTTGCGAAAAGACTTTGAACTGAAAACGAGATCATGGTGTCTTTTGGCGTAGTGTCTCTGTTTACGAACGTTCCAATCTAAGGAGCAGTACAGACTGCACTGCGAAAACTAGAAGCTGACCCGTGCCTTGCCAACCGCACGACTTTAACACGTACGCAGATTGCAGACCTCTTGAGTTTCGTTCTTAGATCGACATACTTCCAGTATGATAAAGAAAGGGGATTAGTTTCTAAAGAAACTGTGGTGCTGCGTCGGTGGGGGAGTGAAACACGAAAATTTGGTTTATCAACGGAGTTGATAATGTAAATTGACCACCGTACAGGGATTCGATTAGCTGACGTTTCGAGCGTTAGCCCTTCGTCGGAGCGAATCGAGGAATTGTAGGTTGTGTATGGTTTATATTCAGAAAATGGAGCTACGCTATTGGTGGTAACATAGTAACGTGAAAAACAGGAATAAATTAATTGAATGAAAAGCGCTCGTTGATACCGTGGGGATTAAGAGTGCCAATTTGAAAGATCAGTTTTTGCTCGAGATTTTTACGGCTTTCCGTGGTACCTTGATGTAGGGAAAGGCCGGAGATCGAAATGTGTTGTTTGGAATGGTTAGGGAGATTAAAATGCCGAGCGACAGGTTTGGATGCGTCTTTGTCAACATCACGAAGATGTTCTCGGAATCGGTCACCTAGTCGTCTTCCTGTTTCGCCGATGTATAACTTTTTGCATAATGTGCAGGTTATGCTATAGATAACATTTGCGGAGGTACACGTGAAACGATCAGTGATCTTAACAGATCGCTTAGGGCCCGATATTTTGTCAGTGTTTTGAATGAAAGGACAAGTTTTGCATCGCGAGCGCGATCTGTTAAGATCACTGATCGTTTCACGTGTACCCGCTCCGCAAATGTTATCTATAGCATAACCTGCACATTATGCAAAAAGTCACTATCAGCTATCATTTGAAACAGCGATGACGAACATCTTTCATAATATTGAGAAGGAAGTTGTTCGTTTTATTTCCAATTGAAAAAAAAAAAGCGTCGAAATATTCCATCAATCGAACCCGCAACAAATGATATATCTTTCAAGGCAGCTATTCGTTAGTTAACTGACTAGATAGTCAGTGCACGGCTTGCGAGATTAAAACAGTGACAACTTTTAATAACTTTATCAAACTGTAATAACAACACTTTCTCCTTCACTTTAATTTGATCCAAGTTACGATCGCAAAGAATAAAACCCCAAGACCTCGCCTGAATGTTGCGGTCGATAAAACCTAGGCTAACAACTGTCGGAAATCAAATCAAATGAAATTAAATTGAAGCCAAATGAAGCTAACAACTGTCGGCCGACGTAACTTCGGGCGAGATGACGTTCGAGCGACTTGACTGTAAAGCGCTGTTGTTAAGCGTATTGGTTGGCACAGCTGGCTAATCTTTTTTTTTTTTGGAAAATTTATAAAAAAAAAACCAAACAAACAAAAGAATACAAGAGTACTTTGGGCGCAGTTTGTTCGACGATACAAGTTCCCCTTTCACACTGGCGTGTAACCCTCTTACAAGGAGAAATGGTGTCCGGAGAAGTACATGATTTGCAAGTCATATTCTATATTATTGATGGATGTTTGAAGTACGTCAGTTCTGTCCATCTCTCTATCACGAAACGTTACGCCTTTCTTGTGCCTTCGTTAGTGTTGTGTGACAGAGAAAGAACCAGACGGGAAGAACAAATTAAACACGCAATGCGAGATGGGTAAATGCATCAGGCCAGCACCCGAGAAGCGTAAAATGGACTGAAAACTCGATTCGTACGTAAATGATCACTCCCTGAATGGTTCAAACTAAGGGCACGGTCTGATGGGCATCGAACAACATCGCCTCGTACATATCTTTATGACGATAATACTTAGTTCATGAGTTTCACAGTGATGTATGTTCCATCGTCTACTTCCGCATGTGTTTGAGTTGATCGTTTTCCCAGTGTGGGTCTTATTGACAACATGTTTAAAAGCGTCGTTTGGAGCGACGAGACTTACACTCTGGACTCCTTTGTCGATAATTTTGTTCTACCACAGCTGGTCCAAGTTGAAAGCGGAATCTACAGTGAAGACGACGCTAAAACGCTTTCAGCAGGACAAACTCTTACCCTGCACGTCACCAAACGAACCGATATGGTGCTTGCCAAAGCTACCGGAAGAAGAGAGTTTTCTATCCCAGTCAATTGCCCATACAAAGTCGAAATACTTCCTACAATCTGCGATGACACATACTACAGCGTGCAAGATGTTGTCGAAGCTATTTCTGTAAAGTACATTCGTGTCGTTCACGACAGCCCTCCATCACTCAGGTTAAAAGCGGGCGACATATTGGAGCTGAAGCGAACTGTCGAAGAAAACCGAGGTAAATTTATTGAGTGCGAGTTTGTTAACAAGGTACGAGATACTGTGAAACTGCCTTTGGAATTCAAAGCTGCCTTCGAGCCCTTAGCTCGAACGGAACAGTGTCATTTGCAAGACCTTCTGAGCCTGTACAAGCTTCCTGTTAGAGTAAAATTCACCTCCAGTGGCAAGACGAAGATACAGGATGCAAACAAACAGGTTGACGTGATGTCACTTGGGTCAGTTCTCTTGAACGCGGTCCATCAGCAATCAACTATCATTGGCACAAGTCGTGCTGACAATGTGGTCACTGTTTTAATGATTCCTAAGGATTTGGACGTGACTGTAAAACCTGCACAGGGAGCTCTAACAGGTGATGAAACATATGCAAGAATCTGCAGAGAAATCCACGACGGTGTTGACCTAGAAAAAGTCAATCTCTCTCTTGTAAATGCTTCAACGTTGTGTGGTAAAAGTGACATAGAGGTACTTTACGATTACGTGGAAGCAAGACCTCTTGTTCCAACTCGTGACCCTGATGGATGGTGGCGAGATAATGAAGATTGTGATTCCAGTGAGGAATACATTGAAATACCTCCACAGCGACCCCCAAAGCGACCCCCAAAGTCACCAAAGCAGGTGCTAGCGCAGCAGCTTTTCCCAAGAGACAAAGAGTTTCAGAAGCAAAGGTTCGGCAGTGATGATGCGCCAAATCTGGAGAGTGACGAAGCTCCTCCACCTCCTCCTGTTCGAACTGTTTCAAGGCGGCATGTATTGACAGAGAACAGGGGTGCAAATAACGATTATCACAATGTGCAGTCCAGTTCTACAGTGGATGATAGTGCATCAAATCATCCAAGTGAAACTGAACATAAGTTTCAGGCAGGTAACAATGAAACAGGTGACTCAGATGGTGATTTTGACAATGACGACGACGATGATGATGACGATGATAACAGTTTTGACGAAGACTCGGATAACAGTGATCATGATTATTTATATCCAGAGGTACCAGTTACCAACTTTCCTGATAATGGCGATCAGGATTATTTATATCCAGTGTTACCAGATGCCAATTTGCAAAGCACATCCAACCCTCCACAAAAAAAGCTCACCAAGACTAGCAATAAAAGTCCCCTGAGAGATCGACTTACAGATCTGTTCAAGAAAGCCCCAATAAAGAATTCAAACACCACAGAGACTGGTCCTCCTTCACCCTTGGGGGTGGCCTTCGGAGTCAGAGGGAGCAGCTTTGTTAAGCAGCCTAGTAATGTGGCATCACTAAGCCTCTCCACTTCTCCCCCAGTACCTTCAGCATCAAATCTACAGCATGATTTCCCAGATGATCTCAGTTGCCTTTCTGTGTCAGAGGTTGGAGAATGCCTTGAAAAGCTCAATCTTGGTAAGCACGTGGAGACGTTTGATAGCAACCAGATAGATGGGGAGCTGTTTGTGACACTCAATGAAGGCTTGTTAACTTCTCTTGATGTGAGCAATAAGTTTGAACAGAACAAAATAATGATGTTTATTAATGGCTGGAGGCCCAGGAGAAAATAAACTGTGTGTGTTTCTGCTTTTAAAATTTGCAGGTAGTATTCCATAGGTTATCTTTATCCCATTTTGCAAGGTAATAATAGATTTGGTAGGCACAAGTGAAGCGTGATTCAGTACATACAAAACATCAACCAAGAGTATGTTTCAAAGAGTTACTGTAATTGAATTTGCAAAATTCTACAAATGACATCTCAGTCTTGGTGGAAATAATAAGTTTGAAGCCAACAAAATAACAATGAGGCCGAGCGGAAATCAATTTTAAAATTTCTCCTTTTAAACCTTGTAGCACAATTCCTTATCCTAGCTTTTTACCATTTTATAGTGCAAATTGTAAATTTTGTGTGAGGGTTACTGAAGCGTGAATTCTGAGAGACTCTGATGAAAATGTATTATATTACCAATAGGATTTGTTGAGATTTGCAAATTTGTGAGGACTTCTAAGTCCTTTTGACATCGGGTTTCAATATTGATCAAAAAAAAATTTTAGCCAAGCTAAACATGCCTCATATTACTGAAGGCGTGGTGGTAGGACGAATCAGTGTTTATCTGAGTAAAAAGTGTTTCACAATACAGATTAGAAAGCCTTTATAGTTTTTTCGAATTAGTCTGAGGTCAATCAGTCATTTATATTGCTCAACTAAAGGCTATTTTTAGGATTTGTTGGTGTCTTGACGAAGTTGAAAGACCTTAAGTACAATAATATATATATAAGTAGAAAGACTATTGTATCAATAATGCTCTGAATGTAATACAAATGGTTAGACTTTCTGGTCTTCTCGGATATGGACGATAAACCGTAGTCCCTGTTTCACAACTATTCATAATTCTCTGATTCTGTGGAACGTAAATGAACCACTAGGGACGTAACAAAACTCTGGCAGTGACCACCTCTAGTGTCTGTCTTAATTTGATATTGACATTACGGGGGCCTTCATAAATCAACTTCATTAATTGAAGACCTCGGAGCATAACCATCCTATGTCAAATTTTGAGTCGTTTTTCGATTTTTCTTGGATTTGTCTGAATTTCTGCATGTGAACTGCAATTCGATGGAAACACATTGTATAGTATTTTTTTGACTGATTCATCCAGAATCCAGAAATGCATTTTTTCTTACGTACACCAAGAAACCAACCTTCCATGGGAGTGGTTTGCAAGTTGCATTACATCTTCTTTCAATCGAATTGCAGTTTACATGCAACAGTTCGGGCAAATCCAGGCAAAATCGAAAAACAACCCAAAATTCGACATAGGATGGTTATGCTCCGAGGCCTTCAATTGTAAACTACATTATAACCAGCCTGGCAAAGTCCCCCAGCCAGTGTTGTAATGCTCCTTTGAATATTGCATAGAAAATGTGCAATAGAAATGTGATATATTATTATAGAAATAAATGTGATATAGTACTTACAGGCCCATCTTGTGAATACCCCCACCCCCACCTCCCTAGTACGGTATTCCTTTGTAAGTATCCCCACTCATAAGCCCCCACCCCTTCTTTGACTAGCCTGTTCCAGGGGTTCAGATAGTGGGGAGCAACAAAGGTCGTTGTGAGCTCGAGAATGAAAGATGTGGCGAGCAAGCAGGAAAAACGAGGAGAGACAACATCTTTCATTCTTGTGATGATTTTCTCTGCTTGCCACAATCCAGGCTGAGTTGCTCGAAGCATAGCTAGTGCTAACCATTTGTTAAGATGTACTTAAACCTATAGGCAGGGTTTGCACGCACCTTGAAAGTCCTTGAAAGTCCTTGAATTTGAAAATCAAAATTCAAGGCCTTGAAAGTCCGTGAAAAGTACATTGGGTCCTTGAAAAACCTTGAAATTTGCTGTTTGACTGTATCCACTTAGTTGAAGAACTAGAAAAAAGTTAGACTTGAACAAATCTGGCAGTTATCTATTAAACCCGATCATCTAGTATCACATTCTAATGGCATTTTTTACTGGATGGAGTGCTTGAAAAATTGGAATTGTGCCCTGGAATGTCCTTGAAAAGTCCTTGAATTTTAAGTCTAAAAAAGAGTATGAACCCTTCTTCATATTATTATTATTATTATTATTATTATTATTATTATTATTATTATTATTATTATTATTATTATTATTATTATTATTATGTGTCCCAAATCACAGCAAATATGTCATGCTGGAGGTTCTGGCGCAAGCTGCAACAAGCAGCCTCAGCAATCCAAAACTTGTCTCAGGATTCGGGCTGAGCCCAACAGCACGGTCTTCTGCATTGTGTGGGCTTATTATTATTATTATTATTATTATAAACTCAAAATAGCAACAAAGAATTTTTGTGACTTAGTTGTTGGTTCATATCATTAAGAACGCTTACGCTGACAACATAACTTCAGAATACTGATGGTAAAACAACATTAAATCAAGGCACATGAAAAAGATTTGGGAGTTGTCGAGGGATTTGGAAAATTCTGCGCACCTGTGAAAAAATCTTGGCTACACCCCTGTCAGGAGCCCATCACCAGGAGTGTACAGCTGCCCTATATTCCTGTCACAGCGTTTTCACAGACCAATTTATTTTTAGATTGAATTTCCCGCCAATATCAGACTCCCGCAGGAGCCCAATGACCAGTCACAAGTCGCTGCACGTACCACAAGATCTTCACCTGCAGAGCCTTTTGTTTTCGCTCATTAAAACTATTGTTTTGTTGTGGCGCTCTTGTTGCCATTGTTGTCCTTATTGCCCTTTTTCGCGGGAAAAGATAGTCTAAAAATAGATTGGTCTTTAAAAATGCTGTGACATTAGTATGGGCTTAGTATGGGAGTTATATGCTCCTCTTCATGGGCTCCTGCCCCTTTGTAGTGATAGGCTGATGGGAGCTTTGCTTCTGAAGTAGTCTTGTATTGACATAATACCTTAAATTACCACAATAATAGCTCAATGGTGTACAATCATTGCGACTATAATTTTTTTCAGCAATTTTTGATGATCAAATTGTTAAAAAAAATCAGTGGTCATTCCGGCATTTTCAATTCATTTCTGTAGTCATTTTTTCATAGGCCTTCCACGCTCTTGGGATGGAAGCGGCTGCTATTACATCGTTTTACAACGATTTTTGCTTTTGGAAAAAACCAAAAGCCTCCTGTATGAAGCTGTTCCACTGTCCACTAATCATGGTTAATTACCCGTGGGGGGTACTTCATTATATGGGCTATATAGGTATGTACAGCCCTAAAGGGTCCGGGGGGGGGGGGGGGGGGGCTACTAAAATCATCATCATCATCTTTATTAAAAACATGGTAAATACATCGGACATTAACAATTTAATACAAAAGCTACAACTATTACGAAAAATATGTATATAGATTACTCTTCTAAAATTTAAAATATTGCTAACTATTAAAGAAAGGTAAACTAAATTAAAGCCTGTTTTACATGAATGCCGTGTCAGAATTAATTAATAATCGTTGGAAATTAGTCAGAGATGTTGCTTGCCTAGCAGCTGAGGGTAGACTGTTCCAGAGAACTGCACCACTATAGGCAAAGCTATTTTTGTAATAGTACGTGGCAAGGGAATAGCAAGCTTATTATCAGAATAACGCAAATTGTAAGAAGTAATCACATCACTCCGTTGAATGAATTTTGAAGACAAATAATTGGTTGCGAGGCCATTTAAGGACTTAAAGACCATCTCAACCATTTGTTTTTGACGTCAAGTTTCTAAATTGTCCCAGCCTAATTCCTTAAATAGTTGGTTGGTGTCAGCATCATGACTAGAATGAGTAAGGACACAGACAGCACAACATTTAATACGGGGAGGCTCCGCCCCGAGGTCCGGCCTATTACCCTTTTATATACCATTTTTGACAGAAAAGGTACCCCTTTCCTATACCTTCCATTGACAATTGGTACCCCTTTTGTATACCTTCCATCAGAACAGTATGTGTTCGAAATATTTTAACGAAAGGCCCTTTTAAATACCTAAATGGCAGAATTCCCTACCCTTTCATATACCTCGACTCATGAAATCCAACCCTTTCATATACCTGAAGCATGAAAAAGGTACCCCTTTTGGGCGGAGCCTCCCCGTATATGCCATTATAGGGAGTGCCCCCCAGGCAAAGGGTATGGTTTTTTAGTTGTTTTGGTCTGAAATAGGGTATCAATTTTGACCATTTTGGTCTGAAATAGGGTATGGTTTAAGCACTCCAGTCTTGAATTTGATGTTTTTTCAAAGAAGCTACTTCTTCATCATTAGGGGATAAAACCATCAACAAAAGCCCTTCCATTTTGTCTTTTACAAGATATTAATAGCCCATTTTACAGTTGTGTGTTCAGTGACCTGGCCTTTGAGTGGAAGCGAGGCTGGAGGTGACCTTGTTTTGATACAAACCTCTCTGTCTTTCATATGCAAATGTGGACTATTTAGCATAAGAAAAACATTATTTAAATGAGAAAAGCAGTGAGGTCTGTATCAAAACAAGGTCACCGCCAACCTCCTTTCCATTCACAGGCCAGGTCACTAAGCATGCAACTGTAAAATGGGCTATTGTGTTTACACCAAACGTGTATGTGAAATAGGTCTGAAATAGGGTATCAAATTTTTGGTCAGGACTGAAATAGGGTAGGGAAAATTGCAGACTTTGGTCTGAAATAGGGTAAGGGTTTTAGGAAGCAGGCCGCACACCCCCACCCAATTTTTCTGGGAGTACCCCCCCCCCCCCCCCGGGGGCTTACCGCCATCATAGAGCATCCAAATATGAACAGAGATTAACAACCCGCCAATGTTTTTCAGCAGAAAACGTGTAGCGTGTTGGTTGAGCAAATCAAAAGCCGCACGGATTTGTGTCGACTGTTTGCAAACCAAGCAAATATTACATGCTATATACTTAGGGTTATATTAAATGCACGAATAGTTTTAACCACGGTTGTTAGTATATTTAGGATATTTTTAAGGAGATACATTGGGCTAAAAGTCCTTCCCCGCATGTAGTTTCCTCTCGAGCGGCCATTCAGTTTCAAACAAGGAATTAATTTTCTCTATGCGGTAACTTAGTCATCGCATGTATATTCATAAATTGTAATCTAGAACTAGTTCTTACCCAGGTTGTGCTCGGTTTCCCACTTGAGCCACACCCCCATCAGAATCAGAAATTGAAGCAACAGAACAGAAATTGGATCGGTTGTTAATTGTTTCGTAATTTCAGTTCTGTTGCTTCAGTTTCTGTTTTAGCTTCTTTATTTCACTTCTCGTGTCTTAAATTCTGTTTTGTTGCTTCAATTTCTTTTGTGGTGTCTCAATTTCTGTTCCAATCTCTTTAGAAAAGAATTTGATTGCCAGTAAGATCAGAAAAATTGGAGATTCTGCATAACACAATTTGAAACATATTTTTGGCGGAGATCTCCCCTCATAGAAACCAGCTAATTTTTTTTTTTACATTGTTGAATAGGCTAGCGTGATAACATAAAGTTCTTATCTTATCTTAGTAAGTACATTTGTTGCTGTGATTCTTCTTGCGACTCTTTGCTCTGTACTCTTTACGTGCCTACATATTAGCCTCGTTTTCAAGGAGAGATGGAGTCCAGTCCTAAACGCCTTTACCGGTTTGACGTCTTGAACACGTGCCTTCTTTCTCTTTCAACCAACATGGCTGCAAGCAACTATTACGGGTATTCTTCGGGAGGCCAACACTCCCAAGGATTTACCCAAGCTCAAAATCCGTCGATACAAACCAGTTATGGAACACCTCAAGGAACTACTGGTTACGGAGTTCAAGCCTCTACTCCCGCTGGGGGACACTACGTCCCGCAACAAACTCAAGCTCCAAGACAAGTTGTACCAGCGCCATATTCCGCCGGCTCGACCGCTTATGCTCAACAAGGTTCTTCCGCGCAGGGAGGCGCTTATGGCTACACTGCAAGGCAACAGGACGCTCCACCGCCACCTCCACCGGCAAATGCATCGTACCAAGCGACGCACAGCGCTTATCAAACGCACCACGGCTCTGCCCAGTACTACGACAGAGAAGCGTACGAAACGAAAGCGTCTTACTATTCACAACAACCTTCCTCGAACGTTCAAGGCGGGCAAAGCGCTTACTACGCTCAGAGCGCCACAGGGGCCGCAAAAGCAGCTTACCCAACGTCTGGAACAAGCGTTTATCCAACATCGGTGAGCGCCACACCGGTGATTGCTAAAACACACCCGACTCAAGCTTATTCGTCGCAATCTTCCACCGTCGCTTACCCGTACTCGAGCGCCCGTACTCAAACAACAGCCTACGGGCAAACGAGCTCTTACAACACGTCCAGCTATGGTGGTTCGTCCGCCGGGAACGCCGGAGGTTATCAGCCTCAAGCTTACGAAGCGGCCGTTTACAACGCCGCCGCCGCTTTCGTGCAGCAACAACATCACCAACAGCACCCTCAGAGACAAGGATGGAAGAACAAGATCGGCGCAGGACAGCAGAAACAGCCGATGGGTATGATGAAGCCGAAACAGCCGCCAAAACAACCACAACTTCACTACTGTGATGTCTGTAAGATCAGCTGCGCTGGACCGCAGGTATAAAGCTTATGTTTGTCTTAAAACATTAATTTCTGGGAGAAAACAATAATTTCTGAGACCAAGATCCTCCAATTTGAGTTTCGGCGTTAACTCCTGTTGGCCGATTTAAAAGTAGTAGCCTTGCACGTAATCTTAAGTTTAGAAGTAACTTAAGCTTAATTTTGAACATCTTGATTGGTAAAGTGTAAGCTCGTAACATATTTCAAAACCAAAACATACGACGGTCTGAAATATTCAGTTGCAGTCTCATAAGATTTGTTGTTGCACCTGTAAATGTAGTGTCTCGTTCCATTTTATTGGTTGCAGCCTACACCGTTTTTGTCCATGTGAGAAAATTATTTTGGTTTTGGCAATGATGGGGTTGAATTACAGAATGGTCCTGTGTCTACAGCAATGCTTTACAGTCAAGTCGCCCGAACGTCATCTCGCCCGAAGTTACGTCGGCCGATATTTTTTGTGTGTGATTTGTGATTCACATAACAAATACATGAAATAAATAACATCTATGTATTTCAATAACCGACAGTTGTTAGCTTCATTTATCTTAAATTTCATTTCCTTTCCGACAGTTTTTAGCTTAGCTTCTTAGGTTTTATCGACCGCAACATTAAGGTGAGGTGAGGTTTTAGGGTTTTATTCTTAGCGATCGTAACTTGGATCAAATTAAAGTGAAGGAAAGTGTTGTTATTACAGTTTGATTAAAAGTTGTCAATGTTTAAATCTCGCAAACCGTGTAACCATCTAGTCACTTAAATAACAGACAGTCACCTTGAAAGATGTATCATTTGTTGCGGGTTGGATTGATGGAATCTTTCGCCGCTTTTTTTCAATTCATTGTAAATAAAACGAACAACTTGCTTTTCAGTTGAAGGTAAGGTTGCTCAGAAAAGGTTGATCAATGTATCAAAATTCAGGTGATATAACTCAGTATTTACTAACATAAACCATATTTCGGGTGAGATGACGTTTGGGCAACATGACCGGTTACCACAGCAATGTATCTTAGTTATATTGGCAAACAATTTTTATCTGTTATTAATACTGGTACATTAAGGTGTGACTTCAAGCTTCCATTTGTCAGTCATACTTCATGCAGGTGTGTTTTAAGGTTTCTGCCAAGAGGTGAGGTGTGATGTGTGAAACTATCTTAAAAACAGCACTGAAATCTTGACTTAATTTTGAAGCCACAACGATTGTTGATATGTGGTAGCCATAGTCTAGTTAATGTTACAACTGAATAAACAGGTTTAAAAGAGAAACTAGTGGACAGTAATGAAGAACTCTTGACTTCCTGCAATTTTGAAGCTTTGCCATATTTTCATGGTTGCCAGAGTCTAATATTGTAGCAGATGTGGTCGCTCGTACAGCATAAACTTGCCCTCAACAATCTTGTTTTCACTAAGTTTTGCTATAGACAGCAATCCTTATATGCAGACGATGGGTGACTTTTGTCACCTGTAAACATCAAATTTGCCTACAGCTCTGCCTTTCACCATGAAATGTCGTGTAGGGAATATCATATCATGTAAGGAATATCACGGGATATCAAGACTTTCTGCTTTTTATTTCTCTATTCTCCATTCTTCCACTTCAGCCCTATTTGTAAAGGAAAACTTGTGGCAATTCGAAGCAAAATATTAAAATCATTGACTTGATTAATATCCTCAGAATTTAATGATACATTTATCGATAGAAAGGCATTGTTTTAGACTTACAGAGAGCATTTGGAAGGTCAGAAACACAAGAAGAAGGAGCAAGCTGCCAAACAGAAAGAGAAAGAGTCCCTTCCATCCAATGCTTATCGCTGTGAATTGTGCGATGTTACATGTACTGGAACAGATGCATATGCTGCTCATCTGAAAGGAGCTAAACATCAAAAGGTACTTGTATGTACAGTGTGTATCAGCATGGGTGTCATTAAGGGCTGAGGCCAGATTTTCCTCAGATATTTAGATATGCGATGAGCTTGGTACAAAAAGCAGCATATCGACTAAACTGTGATAGCTTGATTCCGTGCCAATTTTTTTGCATTAAGGCCCTGGCAAACAAGGACACAATGTTGCGGACACATTGTACATTTGTTGCAGGCAAAAATGTTTCCCTGTTTGCCTGCGCGTGCAACATTTGTTGCAGACGCAAAATGTTTCTGGTAAAAATCAGAAACATTTTTTGTGTCTCAGACACAAATTTTGTGTCCGCAGCAAATGTTGCACTGGCAGGTAAACGGGGAAACATTTGTGTCCGCAACAATGTTTCCGCTATAATGTGTCGTCATTTGCCAGGGCCTTTAGTCACAGTTCTGATGAGCAGTGTTAAATGAAAAAGGAGAAAGCTAAAAGTAGAGTTAACACTGCAAGAGGTTGTTGAGTAAAAGCATCATGAATTCAAGCACCTTGAGATCCTAAATTGCTGGATAATTAACATGCATCTTTTTGGCTAAAGAAATGAAGACAAATTTATTTAGGCAATGAATCATGTCATGCGCTGGGCAATGGCTTGTGCTCACGACATACACTTGCTTTCCCTGTAGTCTATACAGGGATTTATTTTGTTGTTTTGCCTTTCTGCAGCCAGATTCTTGACATTGCTATCAACAAAAGAAGGCTGTCTTAGCTGTTGTAGATTTTTGCTTATTGCTCTCACTGTTCCATTCATTTCAGTGCTCATTTCACTCAGTAGTCAAACTGTTTAATTTTTTATCTTAAATCAACTTGTGTTGCTAAAGGTCTTGGATGGCCCTGTGCAAGGAGGCAGTACTGTACTCAAGTGATCCACAGCAAATAATCATCAAGTTCAGTTACAATGTAGCAGGAAAATTGAATGAACATAGGGCACTGTTTAAACCTGTGAAATTTGACAGGATAACCTTTTTTCATGGTTCTTTTGTTGAAACTACAGGAAAATTGTTCTCAGGAGTTTTTCGTGCTGAAATTCTGTGTTTAATAGATTCTTCAGCCCCGTGCTCCTGGTACACAGTTAATACCACAACAGCCAACCAGTGCTCTTGTTTTGTGGCTTGCAGTTCAAGTAAATGAATCTTTATCTTGGATGGCAGGAATATGGGTGTTAGTGGCAATATGGGAGTTGCTTGGCTTTTGTGTAGTGAAACAGTATTGCACAAAGGCAAGTCATTTGAATGAATAAGAATTGACTCATGAATGAAGATACCATGTCAACATGTGCATTTTCAAATGCAAGAAAGTGTGCATGCATTCGTATGTGCATTGGGTACTGATACACTTTTTTATGCCATTTTTTCTTCCTTTAGTTGCTAGTTTTTAAGTAAGGTGCTTGTTTCGCTGGGACTTTGCTTGAGATTTAAGCTATATTTTGCTTCCAAAGGTGGTAAAACTACACCAGAAACTTGGCAAACCCATCCCTGAACCTGCTCCATTGAAGCCCCCAGAAGCCAAAGACACTGCAAAAGAAAATGGAGACAAAAAAGCTGGTGCTGGGAACAAGGGACCTCAGCGAAAACCACCACCCAAGAAGATGGCTGCTCCAAAGATCACTTTTGTTGGTGGCACAAAACTGACATCAACTGGAATAGTCAAAACTGATACTGCGGCATCTCCTGGGGCTGCATCTGGAAACACCAGTTCTGGGTCTGCTTCAGGAAATGATGTTGAGATGGAAGAAGGTTAGTGCAGTGGTTTTAGTGATTTGAGCATATTTTGATGTGGTAGATGATACTGGAAGGCTTCATGAGTATCACATCTCAGGGGCAAGCAATGGGAAAGTAGATTTTGCGCTGAATTGCCTTTACTAACTAGGAGTTGTTAGTTGTCAAGGGGCAGTGATCTGGGCTTCTGTCACTTGAGAATGAGTAGAACTTGCCAGGGAGTGATGCACATTGGCAATAGGTCAACTGGAGATAAGAGTTGCTAGCAGGAAAAATGGCAAATAATTTAATTCTTTGCTCAGTAGTGTTAATCTATAAAGTATTTTATATGAATGCTCTGCTAATAGCAATGTGTTTTTGTAGAAAAATTTGACTTGGCAAATTATACTGGTGTGGACAAGAGCAGAATTGTTGGTATGTTTTTAATGAGTTTTTCAGTGTGTTCTCTTTTCAGTACCATCACAGTATCAAGTAGAACAGAGTCCTACAGTAGTTTTTTGGTTATAGTGTTGAAGATAATCACTATTTTAACCGAAAATTATTCTTTTGAATTTGCATTTTCCACTATGATGAAGCACTGACTTTTGCAGATGTGGAGGTTTTTTTAATCTACTCTTTATTTCCCAAGATGAGGGTAAAGACAATTTCATTCAAACTGGTAATGTGACATGACAAAACATATTGAGTATTTTCAAAACAAAGCCATATTTGCATATTGGACATGCTTAAAAGCATGTGCTCTGTAATGTGATGTGTTTGTCCGTCGATATCGATGAAGACCATCTAATCATCCTGGGGTTGGGGTTGGTTTCTGTGGATTTGGAGATGACTGGTTAGGCCAATTGAGCTTGAAAAGTTCTCCGACAGTGAGGGCATGGGATAGTGGTGGCAGACAGGGATCTGTTCCTTCTTGCCGCTCTACGTTCCTCAGCTGCTTGTATTCTGCTGTCTTCATATGCCTCTGCACCCTTGCGAATTGCAGTACGCCATATTCCTCTGTTTTGTGCTACTTCTTCCCACGTCAGGATGTCAAGGTCAAAAGCCTTTAGAGAGGCCTTGAGAGTGTCTTTGAACTGTTTCTTTTGACCACCCTGGGAGTGTTTTCCTTGACTCAATTTTTCCAGCGATAGAAAGGAGAGAGATTCCTCGATGGTTGTCACAACATTGCCTGTTTCCTTTACGCTTATAAAGATGTATGATTGAGGCATCCTTGAATTCTTGAGGAACTTGTTCTTGCTGCCAGATTATTTCAAGCAGCTTATGGACTTTCTCTACAAGAGCTGCTCCTCCTTTTTTGTATACTTCAGTGGGGATAGAGTCTGCACCAGGTGCTTCTCCGCAGGATAATTGATGGATAGCTTTTTGGACTTCAAGGAGAGATGGTGGTTCATCTAAAGTTTCATTGCATGGAACTTGTGGTAAGCGTTCTATAGCCTTGTCATTGATGGTGGAAGGTCTGTTTAACATGTTTTCAAAGTGTTCGGCCCATTTCAGTGATCTTCTCTTTATCGGTGATTAATGTCGACCCATCTGCGCTCAGGAGGGGTGAGGAACCTGTAGTAGTAGGTCCATAGACTTCTTTGATGCCACTGTAGAAATTTTTCATGTCCTTTCTATCAGCATAGCCTTGGATTTCCTTTGCCTTGTTGCTCAACCACTTATCTTGCATCTCACATATAGTTTCTTCTGAATGTCACTTCAGATACTTTTAAGCCTATCTTTCTTCGATGTGTTGTTGGGGTCATCTAAGACCTCTTTGTGGGCGCTGTGTTTCTTTTCTAGCAGTTCTGTTATTTCAATACTGTTTTCATCGAACCAATCTTTGTTTCTTATTTGATGGACCAAGGAATTCTAAAGAAGTAGTGTACACTGTATCTCTCAGACTGGCCCATGCAACTTCTACATCTTCTTCATTTAATGTAATTTCATCTAGGCATTCTTCCAGTGTTGTAATAAAAGAAGCTCTTGTGGAGGTAGAGTTCAACAGATTTATGTTCAAGCGTTTTGGAGCTTTAGCACCTTGGGGCTGTCTCTTAAGTTGAATGTGCAGGTTCATTTTGGAGACAAAGAGGTGATGGTCTGTCCAACATGCTGCACCACACATGGCCTTGGTAACTCTTACATCCTGCCTATCCCTTTGCCTGACAATGATGTAGTCAATCAGATGCCAATTTTTAGAGCGAGGGTGCATCCAAGATGTCTTATTACGAGTTGGGAGGCGGAAGGGAGTATTTGTAATAACAAGGCTGTGTTCCACACAAGTTTGGAGGAGCAGTAGACCATTACTGTTGCACTTTCCAATCCCATGTTGACCAATAATGTCTTCCCAAGCAGCAGCATCATCACCAATTCTTGCATTGAAGTCTCCAAGTATGATTAGTTTGTCCACATGTGGAATGTTAGAGATAGCAGAATTCAGATCTTCATAGAATTTGTCTTTAATTTCATCCGGGTTGGTCATGGTAGGAGCATATGCACTGACAATTGTGGCAAATCTTTGCCTTGTAAATGGGTATTCTCATTGTCATGAGACAATTGTTTAATCCTTTTGGTGGACCAACCAATTTGCTGACAAGAGATGATTTGATAGCAAACCCTACTCCAGCTTCTCTTCTCTCTTCAGAGTCACATCCACTCCAGAAAAAGGTATATCCTGATCCTCTCTCACGAAGTTCACCTTCGCCTGCCAATCTGGTCTCACTGAGGGCAGCTATGTCAATGTTATAATGTGCAAGTTCACTTGCTATGAGAGCAGTTCTTCTTTCAGGTCTTTCTGTGTTGTCTCTATCAAGGAGGGTGTGTACATTCCAAGAGGCAAAATTCAGAGGAATAGTCCTCTTTTTCATTCTTTTGTTAATTTAACCACAAGGGAGGGCCCCCCGCCAGCCACGGTAAGCTGGCCAAGGTTAAGTGGAGCAGGCAATTTTTAGGGCACCTTTTCTAGCCCCTTCCTCATGCCATGGAGGTGAGCAGTGCTGTCCTGAAGAGGGCTGCTCAGTCGCTCAGACGGCTGCCAAAGACTACTGCTGCTCCAGGGTCAGTAGATGACGACCACTAGGCCTGAGCCGCCTGCGTGCAGGTTTGTGGCTACGACTGCCAGTGTACCCACACCTGTCACTTGGTCACTTGCCTGTCGCCACAGGACTTGAGGGTGAATGGATAATGGGATGAAGGATGACTAATGACTTGCGCTGAACTTTTGGTGAAGCAAGGAAGAGTTGCACGCGTCAACCTCACCCTCTCATCCGAGACCACATGGATCCAGTGCCAAGACCAGGTCAAGACTACTGGAAATGGGCTGGATGCATTGGATGGCCAAGTACCTCTCTAGTGCCCAAGGCTTGCCCTCAGTGTTCCACATTGCTTCAATCGCTGTCAATGCCTTTCACTTCGTTGAACCACCAGGGTCTCCTCTGCAGTGTCCGCTGCATCCAGACTTCACATGCTAGGGACAGGCATGTCCCAAAAAACAACTGACGTGGTTTAGGCGTCAGCCCCCTCACTTAGTTTAGCCGGCCTGTCAAAGCCATTTCCCAGGGTGTGGCCGCTGCCACATGCTAACAGCTTTTAGGAGCCATAAGTGAGAGTTGAGTGCTAGGTGAGGACCAATGCAGACAAAAACTACCTACAAGATGTGACAGTTTATCCACGAGAGGTACTGCCTCTTCCTAACACCCCATACACCCCAAATGTAATGTGGTGCTAAGCTAACATCACAAACACCTCCATTACGAGAAATGTAAACTGTGTTTCTTTACAAATTATGCAAACCTTCTTTGTCCATCCATCCACTTTTGTGCACTGACATTTGAAACCAGTTAACTCGAGCATTCTCTTCGCTAGCAACTCAAAGCAAATTGACACTGAACGTGTGTGACAATTTATGCTTTTGTAATCAAGGTGAATACGTAACCAACAATTTTGCTTGAATCAAGTCAGGATGCAACTTGTTTGCTTTGTTTACAAGCATTTGGTTATTTAGTAGGTCACAAGCACATAAACTTGATAAAATGTGTTCTTCTAATTTTTCGGCTTTTTCTTTATGCATGGCTTTTTCATTCTTGTTTATTACAACTTTGTTGTCACTCCACGAGTATTTCCTTCTGATGTTTCTTCTCAGTTTATGGTGCATCTTATAACCAAGTGTTTTAAGGAAATTCTTGTCAGAAAAATTGACACAGTTGAGTTGCTGAGTTTGGGGTGCGTCTTTTAACCGAGTGGGTCTTATAATAAAAAAACTATGGTAATTTAATTCTTGCTGTTTCTTTTTCCCATGACTGTCATTCACTAAAGGCAATATTTACTAGTGTAGGTTATTCTTTGTTCTCATGTATGCCTTGGTTCTGTTTCAGGTGGAGAGTATTTAGAGGAGATAAAAAATGATGAAGGAAAGGTCGTCAGCTTCCACTGTAAACTGTGTGAATGCAAGTTTAATGATCCGAATGCAAAGGAAGCGCATTTGGCTGGACGCCGTCATCGTTTATCATACAAGGTTAGTTGTGCATGCAGAACTGCTTTGGTTAAAACTGTAAAATGTATACAGAAATTTTACAGTAACATACATGTATATGAAAAATCTTAGTTTTTTACATTGTTATATTACTTTAATTTTCTATAATAATAGTAATAATAATAATAATAATAATAACAATAATAATAATACGAGCTGCAAAAGATCGTCCTAGGAACGGCGCACGTACTGAGAAGGTTTCTGTCCATCAAATAAAACCCCTCCCTGGTACCTCAGGACAAAGGATTGGCCCTGGTTCTAGGAGACTGTAGGAAGCAATTCATAGCACTGAAAACGATAATAATAATAATAATAATAATAATAATAATAATAATAATAATAATAATAATAATAATAATAATAGTAATAATAATAATAATAATAGTAATAATAATAATAACTTTATCTCAGTGTCAATGTATTTAGCTGTAATCAAAAGAGGCTTATAATAGTTATGGAAAAGTTATTCTTGTCATGACGGGTGGCAGGATTTGAAATGTATGTTTTTTTATCAGGGTTGAAGTTGCTCATCTTTTTCCATTTTGTTTGTAGAAAAAAGTTCAGCCTGACCTTGTGGTTGACAGTAAGTCCAGTGGCCGCAGCCGCCTAAGCAAAGGACAGGAAGACAAGTTCCGCCGACAGTGGGAACAGGAACAGTACTGGCAGTGGAAAAAGTAGGACTTTTATGTGTCTTGTTGTTCCAGCAGTGTTTGTGCTTTTAGCACATAGATTCAATTTATAACAGTGTTAGCTTGGGGAGATTGTAACATTTACTAATTTGAGTGAAAATACGGACAAAGTAAGCGGCGGTAAGAGGTAAATTCTGATAAAGTAGGTGACGATATTCGCCGATTGTCAGCTTCTAATGAAACCTGATTAATTGTACCATCATCACAGGTGATCTTAAGTTTCAGAAGTCATAAATTATTTTTACTCAGAAGCAACAAGGGTTTTGGTGTGAAGCTCAGTGTAACATGTTCAAATGTTATAAAAAACCTTGGCAGAAGACTGTCAACTCATTCAAGGGCTGAATTCTTTGTTGACTTATACCAAGAAGAAAACTTTTGCAGAGAATTGAAGGGCTGGGGGCATAAACTGCCTATGTAGAGTTTTAGGTGGTTTTTTTTTTGCACACGTTATTTCTTGAAAACAAAAAAGAAATCGGTGAAAAAAAGTACGGGACAATGTTTTTGAATCAAAATGCAGTTCACATGCAAAAATTTAGACAAATTCAAGCGAAATAAAAAAAAACGGCCGAAAATTCCACATAGGCAGTTTATGCCCCCAGCCCTTCAATTGTTCTAGAATCTTTGTGCATTATTTGTGAACAGGGGAAGGCACGAGGAAGACTTGCGCCGTTGGGAAGAAGAGGAGTATTACAGAAGAATTGCAGAAGAGGAGAGATTTTGGGAGGAAGAACACCGCCGACGCTTTGAGGCTGAATTCTATGAAGGATGGGGCCCTGGCAGAATGGGACCACCAAGAGGTCCACCTGGACCTATGGGACCACGCCCACTCATGGAAGGAGTTGATATGGGACCGGTAAGGATAGCCACTGTTACTGGATTGAACAGATTAGTCCAGGGCTCGAGACTAACGGTAGCCAACTAGCCACAGACTAGTAAAAATTATGTTTTGGCTAGTGGAATTTGCACTTCACTAGCCATTTTGGCTAGTGAAAAGTTCTAAGAACTGGCGGACCAGAGGGAAACCAAATGAAAATTAATTTCAAAGCTCTTGTTTCAAAGGTATCACAAAAGGAAATTGAGTCGTGCAAGCGAACAAATGATTGACTTTTTAGTTTTTCGTTTTTGAATTTATGCCGTCACAACAAACAAAAATGTGATAACTCTTCAAGGTGTGTAAATTCGATTGAAACGGCAGAATACTTTCTTATAAATGCTGAATTTCACTATGAAATAGAGCTTATTATGTGCCGTTTATTGGCAATTTATTTCTTTGAAGGCAAGGTTTCAAAAGAGTTTCTCTTTTCATCACGCGCCGGCTGTGACACAGAGACGGCTGAAATGGCAAAATACTCTGTCAGAAAGCGCATTTCTGTTAATAGTGTTTCTAGAGCATTATCATTACGTGGTGAAACTTGAGAAATAATTGATGTGATTCACATAATTTGTCTTCATTCAAGTGAGTTATTTTATTTCAATCCATTAAAATTCAATTCGCATTTTGTATCCAAAAGAGCATCCGTTTTTGTATTTAAGCTGCTGTCTTAAATTTAAAGACTGTTTAGTACCAGACGTAAGTAGCTGTAAGAATTCCAATTTCAAAGTTTCAGAGTTCAGTTTAATAGCTATGTTAAATTTATATCACGGTGTCTCTTCGAGGTATTTTAAAGAATTAATTTACGTTGAAAAAAGACTTATTTTTATTAAATACTTTCAAATGTCAAACGTACTTAATTCCAAAAAGCTGATAAGTTGCATGTCAGTATTGTGGTTGAAAAAGAAAGTACCTAACTGAAATTGTTTGACAGGATTAATGTCTGGCAAAGAAGCTAAGTCTGGCTAGTGAAAATTTTGTTTTGGCTAGTGAATCAAACCTCTCACTAGCCACTGGGCTAGAAAGCTGAAAAGTTAGTCTCGAGCCCTGGATTACTCTTTTTTTAATACCCCCATAGTCACAGAGAACGAAGTGACCAGGAAAAGAATACCTGTAGCTTTAGATGATGTGGCATTACTCTGACTTCTTTTTATTGGTTTTTTACAGCCACCACCCATGCCACGCCCAAGATATGACACACCCGATGACCGCCTTGTGATGGCCAAGCATTCAAGTATTTATCCTAATGAGCAAGAACTCCAGGCAGTGCAAAAGATTGTCTCTGCCTCAGAGAAAGCATTGAAACTTGTCTCAGACCTGATTGCTGAACAGGATCAGGCAGCACAGCCCAAGAAAGAAGAGAAGGAGGAGGGCAAAGAGGAAGCTAAGGTAGAAACAAAGGAGTCTGAAGAAAACAGTGAGGACAAAAAAGAGAGCAGTGAAGAGAAAAAAGACTCGGGCAAACCATCCTCACCATCACGTAAGTTGTACCAGAATACCATTTCCTGTGACAAGCCTAAGTGTATCTTTGTATCAGTGGTCTTGATAGTGTTCTGTCTTCAGATCATTGTCTATAAACGTATCAGGGTTACAGCTGTTTTTCTGGATACAGTTATACTCATGACCAATATAGGTTCAGAGCCAACTATGGTAGTCTGACCTGTTGTCTTTGTAAGTGTGTATGAGCCCTGTTCTTTGTCGAGTGCCTTGCAAGTTGGCCTCAATGTGAAATGCAGCAACAAATATTTGACAATATATAGGAAAAATCCACAACTAATGTGATATTTTGGGTTACGGCAGGTGCACTTAAAGGTGTGATGAGAGTTGGAGTGCTTGCCAAAGGTTTGCTGCTTCATGAACGCCTTGACGTCAATCTAGTGGTGCTTTGTCATGGTAAGAAATCTTATTATATTGTAGTCATTTCTGTGCAAAAATTATGCCATCCAGCTTTATTTTTATTTTTAGAGTCATACAACTGTGTAGTCGATGTCAACTGTATCAATAAATATTGTGCTGGGGGCACACTCCAGTTTTTGTGTAAGCATTGTTAACTTTGTTTGCATGCACTTTTTCTTTTTTATTAGATAAACCTACCAAGGTGTTAATGAAGAGAGTGGCTGACCTCTTGCCGGAACATCTTGCAGTAAGTATCAGGTTTTGATTGGTGTAGGGGAGTAAAAGACACATTGTGTCCCCACTTAACCCCTTAATAACAGTTACTATGGTCTAATTTCTCATAGCAATGTTGCCTTTTTGATCAGACATTGATTGGAATAAAAGAACTGATCACCAGAGATGACGTCTTTGAAGACAAAACAAAATCACCCTTCTGTTACTGCAAGAAATAGCTAAAGATTACTGAACCCAAACTAGTAATTTACAGAGAATGTTTTTATTCCTTTGCAGAAAGTCACTGAGGAAAAGTATGAAGTCAAAACTGTGTACGAGGAAGCTGCCCTGAAGATCATCACCCCTAATGATCCTAAGGTGGTCGTCACTATCACGCTGACCTCCCCTGTCATGCGTGAGGGAGATGATAACACTGAACATGGTACCTGCTATTTTGTCCTTTTTGCTATCACAGGGTCCTGAATAAGTCCCTTCTTAAATGTAACATTGCCAACATTTGTTTGCTGTTGTTTCATTGGCTTTTGAATTCTAAATTATTTTCTTTGGCTGCTGAATTATCAAAACTATGTTTGTTTTCAGCAGAACTTTTTTTAATAGGTGAAAGGTGCTTGTTACAAGTTTATCTTATGAAGGGCCCTGTGATTTATGTATACTTAGTATACCATCTATTTTTACTACCTCATCATAGTTGATTTTGCTTTTGAGGAACATAAAATCAAATTGGAAGTGTTAAATTATTTTGGCTAAAATAATTCCCATCTCCTTTTGAGTAACTGTTGTTTTAATCCACATGGTTGAAATTCTCTCCAATCAGTGTTTCAGAGATATTTGTTTCTTGGGCACTTATTTCCCTGAATAGCTATCAAAGTTTTACCATTTTGTTTCTTAAAGAGATTTTAAAGGTGGCATCAAGAAGATTTTGTGTTGCTTGGAAAAACATTTTTTGGTATTGCTGTCTTGTCTAGTGTGCTTCAACACTTGAGACATTAAAGTTGCTGATTCATTGTTCCTCCAAAGTCCAAAAACATCTGATATTATACTAAAACATATTGTAAGCAAGAAGCAATGCCTGTGCACAGAGCTTAGCAGCCTTGTGCTTGATAATCATTCTGATGTTGTTGCAAATCTGCAGAATTATCTGTGTAATTTTTGTACACTCAGATGTCCTCCGTCCATGCTACAGCGTGGGGGAAGGAGGTGGAGAGATTCTTGGCTTTGTGTGTATTTGTTTGTTTGTATATTTTTTGGTATTGTCTATGTGTCTTGGCCTACCCATTCCAATTCCAGGCAGTAGAAAGCATCCACTAAAGCTCTTTGTGAATGATGAGGTTTTTTTCCTCAGAACGTGAGTCACATGTAGTGAATCCATGCCATGCAATACACAGGTAGGAAGTGCAACAGTCCAAATCTGCAGAACAGGTTTTGTTGGAAGTGTCACACAGCATCCACACTTTGTAGTTTAAACCCCACATTACAATTGCAGCTGTATAGTTCCTCCATCAGTGTTTCTTACTGAAATATTCCCAATTTCTTTTAATTTTCCCACATTGCTTGATTTTGACTACAAATGGTGAAAGTAATCATGGCAACACAAAAGCTAGGCAGCATTCTGTTAGTTTTCCTTTTTTTAGAAATTGAATTCACACAGTGTTCCCAGAGAGCTGCTACATCTGTAAAGCAAAATGTTGTTGGAATTATAAAATGGGCATTTATTGCTTTGACATCTGGCAACTGGCATCTCTACAGTGAAGGGTGTTTTCCCTCTTAAAATAAACAGCCAATGGCAATTCTGTGTCTTGTGGTGTGTGTTTGTGCGTGTTTTGTGTGTCTGGCTCATGACATTTAGATGTGCTGGGACATCTTTTCACCTCCTACTTTTCCACCCGATTCTGACCCGTAGCTGAAGACGACCCTCAAGTTCTGGACAGGCCAAAATGCTTAGCTGCATTGGCATCGCTACGACATGCTAAATGGTTTCAGGTTCGGCTCATTTGCTGTATGTTTTAAGAGGAATTGTCACATTCTCTTGTGCTGTGTTTGCCTGTTGGAAGTACATCTGTTTGCATGAGTATGGACTAGCAAGAAATGCTACCCACTCCTCCATGTTGACTGATAGCTAGGGTTGACAAAAAGAAAAAAAACATTCCTCCTCACACCCCCCTCCCTCCCTGTTGTGCTGGGTTTTTCACCACCACCATCCCTGTTGTCTTGTAAGGTTCATCAGCATCCATTTTTGCTACTTGATTGGAGGAGTCCTTTAAAAGTGATCTGTGACATTTAAAAAGGTACCACAAATGGTGGGATACAGGATGTTAGGTTTGAGGCAGATACTTTTTGGTAACCAAATCAAATCAGATCAATTCTATTTAAGCTTGATAGCATGGGGAGTGGTTGCCCAATCTCCCGAGCCAGGGGCTCATGTATTAAACGTTCAAGCATTCCAGATCAAATTGGAATTTAGAAGTGTGGGTTTTTTAGGAGAGGGGAAAACTGGGGCGCGATCCATTTGGGCAAAAAGCCCGGTTTCAATTTCCAAAATTCCCAGGTATCAAATGGAACAGTTCTTCCCACTTCAGTGGACTTCTCTCTTCTCATTGGTGTAGCACAGATTCTGCCATCTTGCCTTTGCCATCTCACTGCAAAGGAAACTGGGAGAGCTGAGTGTCTCACCGAAATGAAATGCCAAATAAAACAGAAAATTTCTGGTAATTCCAATATTTGAGGAAAATGGACAACGTCAAGAGGTTGACCAAACTTTTTGAGATGAACTTTCCGGTTTACCGTTCCATTTGCTTCTGAACCGAAAATTCTGGAATTTTTTACCAAATGGATCGTGCCCCCTGAGAAGAACCTCTCGGAGCAGAGAAGAGAACCAACAGCAAACTCATCTACATATGATGTTGAGTCCGGGAATCGAACCCGGGCCACATTGGTGGAAGGCATGCGCTCTCACCACTGCGCCAACCTTACTCCCCTCCACACGTCTACTTCTGGAGTAGCATTATCCAGCAGTAGTTTCAGATGTGCTTCCATCAGTGGTTTTTCTTGGCATTGATATATTGAGGTACTTGTTGTTTTTGATTGTGTTCTTCCGAGCAGTTGTAGTATGAAGTCCAGCTCAGGTATGTATGCACTGTAAACAAACATGTGACACTTCCTCTTTGAGAATCCCTAGTCTCAGAAGAGACCCTTTGTGTTTTGTCTGGTTTCCCAGTTACCTACGTACATGTATATTAGTTTTAATTGGTCGTTTGTTTTGTAAATGAGCATTTCATTGGCTTGTGAAGTGCTGGTTTGCATTTTTAGTTCAGTAATCATTAACATGTTGGTGTGTTTGCGTGTGTTTCTGATCAGCGCTTAACATTTGTTGTCAAGTACACACATGTATACGCGTGTGTGCATTGTATAAGTTGTGTATGTTTGAGCAGTTTGTGTTTCCAGCTAGGATATTTTTTAGCTTACAATTAATGGTTAATCATTGGTAACCCACTGTGTAACACTCGAGGGATGGTAGAGGGATTAACTTATAAGAATTATGGGCTGGGGATCCTTATGTTTCAAGCCCAAGCCTGCTCAAACAGTGTACAGTATCAGGGTTGCCATGGTCAGGAAAAAATTAGGAAAGAACAAATTTTATTGGAACATCAAGAAAAGTCAGGGAATTGTGTATCAAGTCAGGGAAATTCTAAATTTTATCTGAAAGCCAGTGAAAAGTCAGGGAATTTGACTTTTGGCTAGCCATTTGGTTTAGGAAGGAGATTCCTTGTAAGTAAATGTAATGTTGCTTTAAAAAATTCCTGCAAAGGAACTGGTTTCCGTGACTCCATTGCTGCCTTTATTGCCCAAGGTTTTGCTTTGGATGCTCTGTGAAACTTGGTTTGTTGTCAGTGAAAAGTCAGGGATTTTTTTCTATCTCAGATAGTGGCAACCCTGAGTGTACATGTATGTTATGTTTCGCACTTACTCTGAAACCTTATTTTCGTAATATCTGATCTTGTTTTAGACCAATTAGCTTGGAGTATTGTACCTTGATTATAGATCAATACAACTAGATTAGCTGACAGGGTTCTTTTCGTTAGAGATATTGTGTTTTCCTATATTTTTTTTTTCTTTGAGCTGACTTTGTTTTACTTTCCACAGGCAAAGGCCAACGGATTGCAGTCTTGCGTCATCATTATACGCGTCATGCGTGATCTTTGTCAGAGAATTCCAGCATTTTCCCCTCTCAACAACTGGGTGAGTGAACAATATTATACATGTATCTGTCATAGTGCACAAAGTGTTTTCCCTTGTTGCAATTGTGCCTGTTGCTTGGTACTTGACCCAGAACCACAGAAGGGGTGTAAAAAAATTGGCTCCTCTTCTTATGCTTGAAATGAATTGTTTACAAAGACATAAAATCCCTTGTAACTGTGACCTCTCTGATATGACAGAACTTATATTCACCCATGCGTGGTCTTGACAACAGGCATTTTACAGTATTAAAGCAGTTATAAAATGGATTGTTGCATGGAATAACTACTGGTCATCGTTTGCCATTTATCAGACCAACTGAAAGAAATTCTGAAATTATCTGTTTTGACTGTGTGTGCTGTGCAAGGCCTAAATGATGAACAGCTTTTTGCCTGACCCGTGGTGGAGGGAAAAACTGATTTAATGAGCCTGATAGGCCTATGTCGTAGTATTTAGAGTGTTGTAAGGAAGTAAGGTACAGACTGAGTGGTAGAATGTGGACTTGCTGTAAACTACATGTGTATGCACGCGTTTCATATTCATAGGCCTTGGAGCTGTTGGTAGAAAAGGCTGTAAGCAGCAGCCAGCAACCTCTTGGACCTGGTGAAGCTTTCCGCCGTGTGTTGGAATGTATCTCAAGTGGTCTTCTTTTGGAAGGTATAGTTAGGCACTTAAGTCGCTGCCGTACGAGCAGTTTTGTTTTGCTTGCGTGAGTAACCCGATTCTAGAGAACGTAATGTGTCACCAGTGTGCAGTGTAAAGTACACTTGAATCTAGGTGACGTGACAGCTTAAAAATTTGCCCTAAAACGTCAGCACAAATTCAAAGAGTTGAAGCCCTATCCAAGGGTGAATACTCATACGGGTTTTGCCGCGCTCTGGCGAAGCGAACAAAAAGTACGACGTTAGACAATTTTTTTTATTCAGGTCATTTGATGTATCGGTTAGGCCATTAGGTGATATCTCTTCCATGGACATCAGTTACTTCGGCGTTACGGTGGCAAGTGTGTACCTATTGGCCTTTGTATTTGCTGTGCTCAACAGATCATTATCCATTTTGACAACTTTAATCGTGCATGTAAACTGTTAGTCCTTGGTCGAGCTAAATTAATTTCGTTTTTACCACAGGAGGACCAGGGTTATGCGATCCCTGCGAAAAAGATACTGTGGACGCGCTAGGCGAGGTTACCATGCAAGAGAGAGAAGACCTCACAGCTTCAGCACAGGTTGGTCAGCTTCACTTTATTTTGGTAGTCCTAAATTTCTTTTTCTCATTACTTAACACAACTTGGGTAAAATTGAAGCAGCATTCAGATCTTGACCAATGTGGGTTCATGCTGTCTTTCTTCTTTCTCGAATGAGGAACTTGATTTAATAGACACGACAATCCTTAATCATGACATTCTTTATGCAAACTCTATGTCCTTTAGGAATTTTATGAATTACTTCTCGATATGTTTATCATCTTTCCGATTTTCTCTTTGAACAGCACGCCCTTCGACTCACAGCCTTCCGACAACTGCACAAAGTACTTGGAATCGATCCACTGCCGCCTGCGCCAAAGTTTCGCCGCAACCGTGGCGGACGTAGTTTCAAGAGAAGGCGTGAAGACAGCGGGCAGGGGGAGGAGGGAGCAAAGAAAGAGAAGAAAGAGGGGGAGGGAGAGAGTACGGGAGAATCCATGGAAGTGGCCTCTGGGGGTGGTACCGAGGCAAAAACTGAGGCTTAGGCTATATTTATGTCAAGTTTAAGAGTAAAGATTGGAAGAGAATGTTATGATATCCACGTAAAACTTCAAACCTAATTAAGCTGTTGTCATAAACTAGCTGACAAACATCGAATCGTTTTACCTTGTTTTAACTTATGAATGCCTCTTGTGGCCTTGTAATAATTCAAACGTTTATTTTAACGCCGCCTATCGTTGTTATTAGCTGTGGACGCGTCAGATTGAGGTCGCAAACGCACAGATGAAAGACTCCGATGTGGCGTCCTTTAGGAATTTTATGAGTAGGTTCTTCACTAAAGTTAAGTTACATAGCCGAATTTAAGCCATTGCCGTTGTAGAAAATCAATAAACCCGAAGATGTTGTTTAGAAGGCTGGTGGTGTTTGGTAATGGTTTCATAACCATTGATATTTCTGTGTTAAAGCAAACGATCACTCACTCTATAATTTATCAACCTGGAACCCATGCTCTCTCTCTTTTCCTCCCTTGTCGTCGAGAGAGTAGTCTCCTTCGCAGCCGTTTTTGGGATGCCAGGACTGTTGCCGCGTGACATCCCAAAAACGGCTGCGAAGGAGACTATCGAGAGAGAGACCCTGGTTGGACCTGATCACGTAACCACCCAAAATCTGGGTGGTAAGGGGGGGAAGGGGAGCGGGGGTGACAATTGCCATAAAAATTCCTGCAAGGGAAGCTTGGCTTAAAAAAAATTCCTGCAAGCGGTGGTCTCAGGAAAAAAAAAATTCATGGAGTTTTCGTCTCCGACGTAGTATTTTGCTGTTATGGCTTCAAGACTATTTTTGCGACATTTTCACATTTCACAGCCATTTCGCGAACTAAATTTGCAATGAAAAAGCACTCGGGAAAACATCGCAAATAGAGCTTCCTAAAATCGTAAATGGTTTGAACCCAGGAGTCATATCATAACTAAGTGAAGCACGATCGTCAGGGTGAGTGTAGTCCTGAGAAGGACTGCTTGTGATGCCATTTATTTAAAAAAGGCAGCAAACAGTATTATGTATTATGGACTGATTAAAAATCTCATGTCCCAAAAGGGAACGGAGGTTTATTAGTGAAAGCGGGATCTGTTACAAAACCGACTTTGAAACGGAGGTTTTTTCATTAGAGGGGGAAATAAACCATTTACATTGAAACAGGTGCAGACATTCATTAATTGTTTTAAACTGCGGTTTAACCATCAGGCCTTTTGGGTTTAAACGTTTAATTCAGAGCTAGTAGAAGAGGAGTCGCGATTTTATTTACGAGTTCCTAGGAAAATGATCTGTATGTTGTTCTTATAAACGTTGAAGTAAACAAATCTCGCTAAAAACCAAACAAGGCGGTGGTTTTCCCTGTGCCTTGGAATCAAGTTAAGCATATACCCTTTGTCAAGACATGAGTCGTCAAAGTTTCCAAGTACGTACAGTGGAACGCCGTTAATACGGCCACCTGCAGTGGGCCAGAAGTTTGCTGTATTAACGGGGTAGGGTAGGGTTAAATGAGATACTACAAACAGGAAGCAAAAAACTAGCATGCATGCTGTCCTTTTCAAACCAAAGGCTCGGAACTGCTACTGCTAATCTGGAAGTTTTCATGAAGAGATGATCAACAATAAAATAATTAAGTAATTAAATAATATAAATAAATAAAATAAAATAAGTAAAATGATATGTTGTGTATACTATGTCATATAAACCTAACTAAAGCTAGAAACCTTACTAAAAGATACATCTTAAGAGTTTTTCTGAAATAAGTAAAAGTCACATGTGTTGTGTATAGGAATCGAATAAAACTAAGAATAAGAAGCCTTACTAAAAAGATACGTTTTAAAAGTTCTTCAAAAGTGTCAACAGATTTGGCCATCCTGATTTCCAGAGTTAAACCGTTCCAATTAAAATTAAATCAAATTGAAAAAAGGAGACTATCGTGATTGCTATTCGTCGGTCCTGATTTGAGGGGGCAGCATTAATGAGGCGAATTAATACAGGAGTACATACGATGGGATTACACTGACAGTGCGCATGAACGTTGGCTGCAGTAACGGGATGGCCGCATGAATGGGGTTTTCACACGGCCGCATTAATGGGGTCTTCACACGACAAACTGTATATGGGCTTCCCTACAAGCGAAGGCCTCTTTTCCTTGTATTCAGCACGCCTCTGCCGTGGGTCGAAACGGTGTGATTAAGCCGCCGTCCGCGGTCATGGACGGAGGTTTCAAAACGCATGCTCCTTGTATTGTTTGTCATTTGATCATGTGCTAAAAGCATCACATGATAGTTCGGTTCCTAGGAAACCGCGGCGCATGCTCAACACAGACCGTTTCGACCCATGGCAGAGGTCTCTTTTCTCTAGCACGCTGAATACTAGGAAAAGATGCCTTTGCTTGCAGGGAATATATGGGCGTTTCGGCTGGACGAAAAAAGGTGGCCGCAATAACGAGGTGGCCGTATTAACTAATTAGTCGCATGGCGGGGTTTCATTGTAGATGACATTCAACCCCAACAACAAAACAGTTATCTTCTTCCTTTTTGGCTGGCTAGCTAACCTGAAACGTTTGAAGAACGAATAAGCTAGCCTTCCCCTATCCATTGTTACGTTGTTAGTTTAGCTCACTTGACAGTAAGAGAGGTTTCAGATCGTAGCAATTATGACAAAAACAACTTGCCTGAAAACATTATTTCAGGCTTGTACGGCTTATTCAGGGCGGTTCCAGTAAGTTACCTTGTCACTGTCGTCCTATGTATATAACAAGTTGAATGGAGAGAACAACAACAGGTAATGTTATCTACAAAGGACAAAATTCACGAGAAATTACGAAATGGAATCGTCTTGAAATACGCTGATACGTGACGAGGATACTAAAAATAGACTCTGTCAGGTACCTCACTTCATTGTATTTTTTATTTACATTATACAGCATCGTTTAATCATTAAAAAACCTAACAATTTATGCTATTATCTCCTACAGCTATGGATATAGTCAATCACCTTTCCTGGCCACAGCATTATATAAGATATAAGTTGTACAAGTTTTGTCGAAAAATAAACTTGGGTCCGAGGCTACGTTTCTAGGTACGTAAGTGTGTTTCTTGAGGCCAAGCTAAATTCTCTCCATTCTTTTATATACACCATGATAGAAATACTGTAAATACTCAAATCTACACGTGTCCCACCTCTCAGGGCGGGGTTTATCCAATACTGGGAAACTTGAAACGACATTTCCCATGCCACAGTAGGCTTTCACGACGCTGACGGATCTAGCAGTTGGTGTTAATCTCGATAGTGGCGTTTGAGGTTAGGTCCAAACTAATGTTAAGCAGTGACACTATCCCTATTTCGACGTTACCATAAAAAAATTGTGCCTCAGATAAATCCAAAATATCAAACAGAGCCACTTACGTGCCAAAGAGTTAATATCAGCGGTAATTGATTTGTATAAACTCCAAACCAATTCGAAGTTCAACTCAAACTTGCTCTCTACGTCATAATTTGAAATGTTAATAAATGTTTTAATACAACTGATAATCTATGACTCTTTCTACTATAGCCTTTCCGTGCGAGAGAAAAAAGTAATCCAACTTACAACAGGAAATCGGAAGAGTACACTAGCATTAGTAAACCCACTATTGCCTTAGGTTACGGATGGCTAAAATGGCAGCTTGAAAACGGGTGGCCTTCATGTCCTGTCAGCTTTAGTAATAGTAACAGTAATAGTTTATTTAATGTCGAAGAACGTGGGAAGTGTTTGCACAATCTTCCGAGCCAGAGGCTCATGTTAAAAACGCTCGACAAACTAAAATTACAAAACAAGGTAAATTATGAATTTTGCATACAAATATAAAAACCTAACTATTAAGTACATCAAGAGAATGTAAAAATCTAAAATTAGAAGATTATATACAGTTCATACACTGGCACCCTGTGAATTTGACACATTTCAGGCGAGCACGAAAATGTGCTACAGTGGTCGAGGATTTGGCGAGATCAGGTAATCGATTCCATATGTGTGCAATCATGTACAAACAGGAGTTGTGCATGACAAGGCTGTTATATAGAGGCTGCACAACATTTAAGCCACTGCCTCGTAAATTGTATTTAGTTAATCGAGGTGTAAAAAATTGAGAGATATAATTTGGGCCATCTAGTTTAAAACACTTGAAAAAAAGAATAAGCGATTGTAGTATTCGTCTTTGCTCAAGCGTATCCATAGCTGCCATTGCTAAGCAAAAGTTATAGGTAGCCGAATTACCAAGATTCAGTAATGGCTTGATCGCATAATGATTGGTACGTTCCATGTTATTTTTCAAGGCTTTAGATATGCCCAGAAGTAGTGGACAACAGTATTCTAAATGCGGCAATACGTAAGCTTTATAAAGAGAAATCATTACGTCTGAAGGAACTAAGCGCTTAATTCTCCGTAGTGCGGCTATCTTAGCATACGCCTTCTTCAGCATGATTGCAACGTGGGCCTTGAAGGACAAATCCCGATCCAGTGTAACGCCAAGAATCTTGAGGGTTCGTTCAATTTCAATGGACTTGTCCCCAATAAAAAGATTGTATGGGTACTGAGATTTCCCCAGTGACATTGCCTGAGTTTTAGTATAGTGTTTACTTGCAGGTAATTTACAGTGAACCAGCGGGTTAATCTCTCTATGTCTTGATTCAGTGTAGTTTCGAGTGTGCAGGGGCTCTCATGGGCTATATATTGCGTAGTGTCATCAGCATACAGACGTAAGGAGGAAGATCCGGCTGAGTAATCGACATCATTAATAAAGATATTGAAAAGAAGCGGGCCTAGAAGGCTCCCTTGCGGCACCCACAGCGAAGAGGCAGCCAATCTGACACCTTCCCATTACATTTTACTCGTTGAAAGCGGCCTGACAGATATGACTGAATCAGTTATATGGCAGAATCGTGAACGCCATAAGCTTTCAGTTTTGCTAGCAATAAATTATGGCAAATCGAATCAAACGCTTTGGATAGGTCAATAGCGACCACCGCAACATCCTTTTTATTGTCAAGAGACTGGCGCCAATCATCAGTTAGCTTTAATAAAGCGGAACAGCAAGAATGCCCACGCAGGAACCCTGACATATTATCCGAAAAGATAGGCGCGAATACGCTGTATAATTGATCAAATTTTAGTTTCTCAAACACCTTGGGTATTACTGACAAGACACTAATAGGGCGATAATTCTTCTTAGATGTTTCGTCGTCTTTCGTATGAACAGGGGTGACGTTACAAAGTTTCCATTGACATGGCCACTCACCTACGTCAATACAGTAATTAAAGAGTTTAGCCATAGGTCCTGCGATGACTGGAGCGGCAATTTTAAGTAGCTTAGGTGATATTCCGTTGGGACCAGCTGGCTTCCTAATGTTTAGATGAGAGAGGATTTCAGAAACTCGGGCCACACTAACTGGATGAAAGTAACAATTAAGTTTGGGTGCTTTCGTCTCGATATTGACAACACTGGCGTGGCTAGAAAATTCATTCATAGACAAGGCTAGGACGGACTCATTGATTGTAGGAGACGTAAAAAATTCATTAAGAGACGCACTGGTGTCAGGGACAATTCTGCCATTTTCAAGTAAACAAATTGAGTTTGTATTGACACTGGACTTGCTATCTGGTAGGAGCGGTCTCAGTTTTTTCCAGAATATACCAGGCGAGCATCTAGAAGAAACAGACGCTGCATCAAAACAGAAATCTTTAACTGATTGTCTTTTCAGAGCTGTGACCTTGTTTCGCTGACATCGATAGTTATTCCAGTTTTCATTCGTAGGAATTCGGCGGAATTCTTTATACAAAAGATTCCTGATGCGCATTTGCTTTTGAATAGCAGGGTTGATCCACGGCAAGTGATTGCTTTTAAGATTCCCGCGTTTGAGTGGAGCATGATGATCAATAGCTTGCCTGAGAAGGCTTTCCCAGTGGCACCAAATATCATTCACATTATCAAAGATGTAAGCAGTGTCCCATGGGATGTCGCTTAAGGACGAAAGAAAAGCTAGTTCATCAAAGTTTTTCATTGATCGATATTCAATACTTCTCACATTCGGCTTGGGCAATCTTTGTTTCCTAACAATGTAAATTAAATCATGGTCACTAATACCAAGACGAAGAGTGCCGCTAGAAACAAAACGCTCTGGGTGTGAAACAAGAATAACATCCAGCAGAGTTTTCGTTGAAGCTGTGACTCTTGTAGGAACTGATATTGTGTTGGTCAGGCAAAATTGGTCGCAAAAATTTGAAAGACTATAACTTGATCCAGCAGATGACACACTTTCCGTTAGCATATCAATATTAAAATCTCCAAGAAACATGACTTCCTTACGCCTTGTGTACATATTTTCAGCCGCTAAAACACACGAGGATAAGAAGTCGGAAATTTTGCATTTGCCGGGTGAGCGATAGCACGCACATATTAGAAGCCAGGAATTGCCACAGCCCTTAACGGCTAGACAGATCGATTCAACACCATCTGGTTCGAGTTTTGCTCGGCGAAGGGCCGTAATAGATCGTCGTATGTAGACTAGCATACCGCCACCACCTTTCTTCCGATCTCTACGAATAATGCGATACTCTGAATGAGCAAATAAATAGCTGTTGACAGAACCATCGATCTTACTTTCTGCTACGAAAAATATGTCAAATCGGCATGTGTTGAGCAAGTCTATAACCTCGTCCGCCTTGCCGTAAATACTAGCTTTAGAGTATCCTTACTAATTCGATATCCCCTTAAAATCTTTTTGCTTCTATTCTGGATGCATCGTAATCCATGAATTTACAAGGATTGATAATCAAACCTCTAAAGCATCTACCACCGTCTGGAAACGAATTTGCAAAGTCAAGCATATTCACATAATAGATATATCTGTCACACCCTCGTTGCCATAATTAAAAAGAATGAAATTATTTTACTAAGTGCACCTCGGTATCTCTGTTTCACTTAATCTACTTCCGCTCTGGGCTTATTCAGTCTTTCACTTTTAATGGACTACTGCTCTATTAATACTTGCTAAGAGAAAGGTACGCCTTTGCTAAAATATTTGTCTTATTTCAAATACAAGGTAACACGCTATCAAGTACAAATAATCTCGAGGATGAAAACAATCATGCACTATAATTCCACTACGTGTCATAGAAAAACCTGATGCCAAGAAAAGTTCGAACTTTTGATATTCATAGACAGATGGTGGAAATTGAACTTCTCAAGGAAACACGTCAACGTTGGGAAATCCGTTCATTTATGTTTAATTATTCTTCTAACTTCACTGGTCAGCGACTGTAAACAAGAAGAAATAAAAGAGATGAAGTAAAACAAAGAAATAACAATAACGATCAAAGTTATGTGACTGACATAAAACATACTCCACAACTCGTTGCATTGTTCAAAGATTGATCCAGAAATTGGTTTCTAACGACCCCTTGTTTTAACTCGAGTCAATCCCAATCTCGTACCCAGAGGCTTCCCTGCCCTTAACCAGCGGTTGGGAAAAGAGAGATTCTGGAAAGATCTAACCCATAAGTCCGAAGATATCGGACATCCGGTTGAACTGCCCCACTTAAGAGTTCTGCTTTACTTCCGTTTATTTGAATTGTTTGAAAATGCCAATCAGAATCGTAAACCTAAGGAATCTTTCAAGGGTCGTTTGTTTCTTCAAGCGTGATGATTCGAGATATGAGATTGGACTCGACCCACGAGTTAAGGCATGGCACGTGAGTGTTCTTTTGATATTCCGTTATGCTGAACTGAACACTACGAAAGGATTGGCCTTTTATTTTCTTAACGTTTTTGCCCTTGGTCTCTGTTTTATCACTTTGTCGCTGAAACGGATTGCCAGCATTTTACATTTCTTTTGAGCTCCTTTGTCGCAGCTAATTATTAGGATCATTCTATTTAACGGAGAGATAAAACCTCAAGTTACATAAATATTATTAATTCACGGTACGTACTCACCCTCTGATTCATTTCCTCTCAGTTCAAGCGTGACGTCATCACCAATGAGCACAAATGGAGCCCAGTACTTGGGATGACTGAAATTCTCTGATTCCCGAAGAGTCTTGATAGCCTGATGAAGAGCCACACCAGTAGTTTTTCCAACGGCTAGGTGTTGATAGAAGCTCTTCATGAACTCCATGGTCGCCATGTCTGAAATTGCCCAAAGGGACACCACAACTGAACGAGCACCGGCCACCAAAAAAGCCCGAGCAATACCGACGACCCCCTCGGAATTGATTTCTCCTCTACCACTATGGCAACAGCTAAGTACAACCAGTTTGGCTCTAATCTTAGCATCCTGAACATCGGACATTTTCAAGATGTAGTCCTCTTCTTTAGGGCCTCGGATCTTTGCTTTTGACCTGGGTTTTCCATGTTCATCTTTTTTCCATCCTGGGTTTGGGGCTAACGCAATCTCTCCCGTTTCCTTTCGTCCATGGGCTGCGATGTGAACCAGAGCGACTGATGACATTCGTTGTAGAACCATATCTTTGGTTGCGTCTTTTCCAGTAAGGGGTGGAATTTTGAGGATATCTCCTATCATTTCTACTTCTTTTTTCGCACAAGGCAATTGCCTGTACCTTGGCTTTCTTACCTCCCCCAGATATGGATCTCCGATGAGCAGTGCCCCATTGACATTGTTGCAGTCTTCAGAGAAATCTGTAATTAGCCTCAAAGTTGTCAACGAGGGCACTGTGCGGATGTGAATAGATTCACTCAATGCAGAGAATGGCGCCAAGCAAAGTTGGCCATCGGGGACAATGATCAAGGTTTCGCTTTGACACAAGTCTGCAATAGGGCCAATGATTGCATCGTGAAGTAGCTGCAAAACGTTGGTATTGCAAGTACCATCATCAGCACCATTATGACCATCACCGTCACGGTCACAGTTACGCTCACCATCATCGACACCGTCACGATCTTTACTACCACCATGTTGCTCGTGTTTATTGTCGCCTTTGTCGTCTACGTCGTCATCGCCATCGTCATGATCAACATCCAAGGCACGATTCTCGCAGAAAACCTTACCACGAACTCCAACTCCGATATTCTTAAAAGTAGTTTGCAATAAGACCGCAATTGAATTTTCATCAACATGTTTGCCTTTCACCGCATTTTGTCTGAACTCAACCTTGCTTCCCTCACTGATAACCCAGAAGGAAATAACGCTGTGTTGATGGGCTAAAAATACAGTGGTGGGTAACTTGTCTGAAATGTAAGAAATTGTTTCCTTGGTATCAGGTGACATTGATGGACTTTCCACTAAACAAGATCGAGTAAGAGTATCAACCAAAGCCTGTGCTCGCCCTTCCTCGGCAGCACACAAAGCATCGTCGATTCTTCCAAGTTCTAAGAGGGTTGTCCACAAACCGTTGTAGGCAGACCTATGTAAATCCCGGAAACTTATTTTCAAAGCCTCTTCTGACTTAATGCTGGCCCTGATAGTATTTAGCATCTCTACACTTAACTGATAACATTTCAAGGTCTTCTGGAAGTTTCCAAGGCTGCCATACACGTTGCCAAGATTGCAATAGGCCCGTCCCTCTCCAGCTCTATCGCCTACCTCTCTCGCTATTGACAGATCCTTCTCGTGGTACTCGATGGCCTTCTGGAAGTTTCCAAGGCTGTTATACGCATTGCCAAGATTGCCATAGGCCTGTCCCTCTCCAGCTCTATCGCCTACCTCTCTCGCTATTGACAGACTCTTCTCGTGGTACTCGATGGCCTTCTGGAAGTTTCCAAGGCTGTGATACGCATTGCCAAGATTGCCATAGGCTCGTCCATCTCCAGCTCTATCGCCTAACTCTCTCGCTATTGACAGATGCTTCTCGTGGTACACGATGCCCTTCTGGAAGTTTCCAAGGCTCTGATACGCGTTGCCAAGATTTCCATAGGAATTTCCCTCTCCAGCTCTATCGCCTACCTCTCTCGCTATTAACAGATTCTTCTCGTGGTACTCGATGGCCTTCTGGAAGTTTCCAAAGATGTCATACACGCACCCAAGATTTCCATAGGACTTTCCCTCTCCAGCTCTATCGCCTATCTCTCTCGTTATTGACAGATGCTTCTCGTGGTACTCGATGGCCTTCTGGAAATTTCCAAGGCGGCGATACGCGTTGCCAAGATTGCAATAGGCCCGTCCCTCTCCAGCTCTATCGCCTACCTCTCTCGCTATTGACAGACTCTTCTCGTGGTACTCGATGGCCTTCTCGAAGTTTCCAAGGCTGTGATACGCATTGCCAAGATTGCAATAGGCTCGTCCCTCTCCAGCTCTATCGCCTACCTCTCTCGCTATTGACAGATTCTTCTCGAGGTACTCGATGGCCTTCTGGAAGTTTCCAAGGTTTCCATACGCGATGCCAAGATTTCCATAGGAATTTCCCTCTCCAGCTCTATCGCCTACCTCCTTCGCTATTGACAGATCCTTCTCGTGGTACTCGATGGCCTTCTGGAAGTTTCCAAGACGGAGATACGCGTTGCCAAAATTGCAATAGGCCCGTCCCTCTCCAGCTCTATCGCCTATCTCTCTCGCTATTGACAGATCCTTCTCGTGGTACTCGATGGCCTTCTGGAAGTTTCCAAGGCTGTGATACGCATTGCCAAGATTGCAATAGGCTCGTCCCTCTCCAGCTCTATCGCCTACCTCTCTCGCTATTGACAGATGCTTCTCGTGGTACTCGATGGCCTTCTGGAAATTTCCAAGGCTGTGATACGCATTGCCAAGATTGCAATAGGCCCGTCCCTCTCCAGCTCTATCGCCTACCTCTCTCGCTATTGACAGATGCCTCTCGTGGTACTCGATGCCCTTCTGGAAGTTTCCAAGGCTGTGATACGCGTTGCCAAGATTTCCATAGGAATTTCCCTCTCCAGCTCTATCGTCTACCTCTCTCGTTATTGACAGATCCTTCTCGTGGTACTCGATGGCCTTCTGGAAGTTTCCAAGGCGGAGATACGCGTTGCCAAAATTGCAATAGGCCCGTCCCTCTCCAGCTCTATCGCCTACCTCTCTCGCTATTGACAGATCCTTCTCGTGGTACTCGATGGCCTTCTGGAAGTTTCCAAGGCTGTGATACGCATTGCCAAGATTGCAATAGGCCCGTCCCTCTCCAGCTCTATCGCCAACCTCTCTCGCTATTGACAGATCCTTCTTGTGGTACTCGATAGCCTTCTGGAAGTTTCCAAGGCTGTCATACGCGTTGCCAAGATTGCGATAGGCTCGTCTCTCTCCAGCTCTATCGCCTACCTCTCTCGCTATTGACAGATCCTTCTTGTGGTACTCGATGGCCTTCTGGAAATTTTCAAGGCTGTGATACGCGTTGCCAAGATTGCGATAGGCTCGTCTCTCTCCAGCTCTATCGCCTACCTCTCTCGCTATTGACAGATCCTTCTCGTGGTACTCGATGGCCTTCTGGAAGTTTCCAAGGCGGCGATACGCGTTGCCTAGATTGCAATAGGCCCGTCCCTCTTCAGCTCTATCGCCTACCTCTCTCGCTATTGACAGATCGTTCTCGTGGTACTCGATGGCCTTCTGGAAGTTTCCAAGGCTGTGATACGCATTGCCAAGATTGCCATAGGCCTGTCCCTCTCCAGCTCTATCGCCTACCTCGCTCGCTATTGACAGATCCTTCTCGTGGGACTCGATGGCCTTCTGGAAGTTTCCAAGGCTGTGATACGCATTGCCAAGATTGCCATAGGCCTGTGCCTCTCCAGCTCTATCGCCTACCTCTCTCGCTGTTGAAAGATGCTTCTCGTGGTACTTGATGGCCTTCTGGAAGTTTCCAAGGCTGTCATAGGCGTTGCCAAGATTGCAATAGGCCTCTCCCTCTCCAGCTCTATCGCCTACCTCTCTCGCTGTTGACAGAGCCTTCTCGTGGTATTCGATGGCCTTCTGGAAGTTTCCAAAGCTGTCATACACGTTGCCAAGATTTCCATAGGCTCGTCCCTCTCCGGCTCTATCGCCTACCTCTCTCGCTATTGACAGATCCTTCTCGTGGTACTCGATGGCCTTCTGGAAGTTTCCAAGGCTGTGATACGTATTGCCAAGATTGCCATAGGCTCGTCTCTCTTCAGTTCTATCGCCTACCTCTCTCGCTATTGACAGATCGTTCTCGTTGTACTCGATGGCCTTCTGGAAGTTTCCAAGGCTGTGACACGCATTGCCAAGATTGCCATAGGCCTGTCCGTCTCCAGGTCTATCGCCTACCTCCTTCGCTATTGACAGATCCTTCTCGTGGTGCTCGATGGCTTTCTGGTAGTTTTCATTTGCATTGTTGAGATTGCAATTGGCCTTTTCCTGTCCAGAAAAGTCACCCTCTCCCTTGGCCAAGGTGTGGCATCTATTGAGATTTTGGACAATTTCTCTAATGCTTTCTGCCATTCCCCTGTCTGAAACTGGAGAGGCGAACATGGAAGAAGACCATGTAGTTAGAAGGTAGTAGGCATAAAACCTCGCCCCCCTTAACATTGTTTTCAGTTGGTTTCCAGCAACAATTCTGGTTTGTGTAGGTGTCCAAAAGGGTGAAAATTCGAAAAGATACTCCATATTCGGCAAACAAATAACGAATAGAACTCCCTTTCCCTCCTTCGTTTTATCCTAGGAGTTTTAAGATAGCTGGAATTATATGACCGTCTTGTGACGATGTTGCTGGTCTGAGGCCCTCAGGGGCTCATGCAGGGCTCATGCAGGTGGTAGAAAGTTCCTGGATGGGCTCCTGCTTTGTGTTATGTAAACACATGTAGTCAACGAAGCGTTTTACTGCATTAACTCATTTTTTACGGGACAGCAAAGTCATGCGACGTTTACGTCGCATGCTTTGAAAACCTACAATTTTCCCAAATCTTGTACTATGGGTAAAATCAACCATTTTAATTACCAGGCGATCATTTGTGTAGACTTTAGCTCCCAGTAAACTGACCAAGAGTGCCAATTTTCATTGAATATGTGATCATTTATTCTATTGCAAAACCCAAAAACGCTTTAGGACGGCACAAAAATTCGAAACTTTGTCTTGAAGTTTTTAATAAAAAAATTCGTCTTGAAGCTAATTTTTTATGTTTACTTCGACTCCACTCCAATTCTGGCAATTTGTTCGACAATTTCCTGTTGAGTTGTTCAGCGCGTCGTGGCTTCAGCTGCTCTGACTGTCTATAATTTTGGCGTCAGTGACCCAGTGGAATTCTGGGTATTTCTTATGCAATTTCTGCCATGCCAGGTACCGGAATCCACTCACAAAACGGCTACGAACACAACTTCACTTCGTGAATCGCCATGATTCCATCCGACATTTTAGGCGGTCTACGTCCCGTGAAATTGCTTCTCACCTCTGTTTTCTTCCAGAGGACTGCCTCTACCCGTCAACCCAGCTTTATGATGCCAGGCAGGGGGCTTCTGAGGTGGAAAATGGCTCCAAAAACACACTCAGAAATCAAATACGCGACGAATTGTAGCTGCAGTCATCGTTTACAAATAAACGACAGCTATCATGCGTGACCAGCGTGAAAACAAAGATTGTGGACCAGCCAAATCTCCGTGACGTGCGTGTAACCCCTTATATGGAATAGCCAAGTCAATACAAGGAAGACATGCAAAATGTCCGTACAAAAAGACTTAAATGAATAGCCCATTTTACAGTTATGTACTCAGTGACCTGGCCTTTGAGTGGAAGCGAGGCTGGCGGTGACCTTGTTTTGATACAGACCTCAATGCTTTTCTTGTGCTAATCATGTTTTTCTTAAGCTAACTAGTCCGCATTTGCATAAGAAAGACAGAGAGGTTTGTATCAAAACAAGGTCACCTCTAGCCTCGCTTCCACTCAAAGGCCAGGTCACTGAGCATACAACTGTAAAATGGGCTATTGTGGTCTTCACTTTGGAATGAGTTTATCGCTTGACAAGTACGTTATATTCTGTCAGGAGAAACTGTGCTGATTTATGTCGCTCGTCCTCCTGACTGTAGCAGATTTGCTGAGTTGTGTGAAGCCAATTTTGCTGTCTTTCTCTGTATCGTTTCGATGCTGTTTTCGTCCTGTGAATTGAATATGCCACCCGGAAGAAGTAGAAAGCATTACCTCTGCTCAGAATCTGCCGGGTACTCAACCCAATGTGATCGCTTCCCCTGTAAATATACCGCTTCCGGAAAGCTAGAATTAAGTGGTGGAAACCTCAATGTTAAGTGGCAACGCTTCACATGTGCATGGTCGAATTATGAGATCGCTGCTCAACCCAGAAATTTGGAAACTGAATCAGAACAGGAACAAGGAAGGGAGAACCGCAACCTTGCTGTATAGGCCGGGATGAGTTGATGTTATCGATGGAATGGAATTCGCACCGAAGACCAAAGAAAGGATCCAGAGACCATCCTCGAAAAGATGGAGAACTATTGCATTGGTGAATGCAATGGAGACTTACGAGACATATGTCTTCAACCGCAGGGACCAGGAGATAGGTGAGTCAGTTGATGCCTATGTCACGGCACTAAGGGCCTGTTCACATGGAGGTGGGGGACCCCAGGCAGGTGAGGTCCCCTACCTAGGTATGGTCCAAAAAAGCTAGCGTTCACATGCAACCCCGGGACGCTGGGGTGAGGTTTAAAATGCTATACTTGGTTTTCACATGACTTCATCAAAAGTAAACTGACTTTTGCATTTTTATCTTCATCACGTAAAAGACATTTTAGAAATGTATCTGCTTCTATGTTTTCAGCTCAGTACCTTGCTTTGTTTTTAAAATAGAGCAGTTTGAATTTTATACTTTTTCACAGTGTGTGACGTAACAGATGTCTGCCCACAAGTACATCACGTACATGAAAACATCGATTCATCGTACGTTTTTGGGGTTTTAACAGCCGATATAACAAGAGAACCGTCTATGCGAAAGTTTGCAGGTTCAACAGGGCGAAGAAAAGCCTTTGCTTAAGTAAGTTCCAGATGTTTTTCACTCGTTTCCGGCTGCCATGTTTGTCGCGAAGAACGTATATTAACAAAAGAATTCAGAGATAATTGCCCGGATGAACCTCACCCCACCCCACCTCCAGCATTCACATGGAGAAAACTCACCCCAGCTAGGCGGGTTACCCGCCCTGGCTGACCGGGTAACCCGCCTGGGTGAGGTACTCCACCTCACATGTGAACGCTATCGAGAAAAAAAGAGAGATTGTATGGAGAGCGTGGTAACCCCACCAAGGTGGGGGGACCTCACCTGCCTGGGGTCCCCCACCTCTATGTGAACAGGCCCTAAGGAAGCTTGCCAAGACTTGTAATTATGGGTCACTCACCGACTCGCTTATTCGTCATAGAATGGCGGTAACTCAGCTCGCAAGAAAATTTCTCGGTCAAATCCAATTTGTTTTCAACATTTTCTTGTCACCAAGATAAACAACTTAGCCCTTTCTATAGATAATAATTTACGGTTAATAATTCGTAGATCTTGCGTATTGGAACTCCCGATTATTAATCGCGTCTGACAGCCTAACACAGTGAATAGTCGTAAGCTAGTTGCTGATCTCGGTGACAACAAAATGTTGAAAGCAAGTTGGAGTTGAAAGAGAAATTTTTCACTGGTGTAGAGAACTCAGGAGCACCCAACGACAAGTTTCGGTAGATATCTGTTCGATGGAGGGTAGTTCGCCTTTAAGGCTTTCGGCGTCGATTAATAATTTAAAGAATGCACTCGGATTTTCGTAAGAAAAACGTGGCCTGAAAGATTCCTAATGTGGAAATAATAGCCCCTGAGGTTTTCGGAGAGATCGTTATTGCTGTTTTTGGCCGTCAAAACGTCAGTTAGCATTTTCGGAAAGAAAAAACCTTTCCTACAAAGTTAACTTCAGCTAGCATTTTCTCAAAGGAAGATTTTGTTACCTAACATTTTCCTGATTTTCGGGCAATTAACATTTCACCTACGGAATCTGAACAGATGAAATTCTTCTAGACGGGGGTGAATAGGTTCGCGGATCGGCGGATTTGGATAAAAAAAACTACTCGGATTTCGGATTTTGAGGATACATTTTGCGGATTGGCGGATTTTGAACGCTCAGCGGATCACGGATTTCTTCAATATTCCAGCGTGGATTATGGATTCTGTTTGTTTGAAGTGCGGATCGTGGAACTTAACTTGGCGGTCTGTTTCAATTTTTTTCTGCCTGACCTTAGAACTAGACTAGATTAAGCGAAGGACAAAATTTTCTGAAAAAAATCCACCTTTGAACATAAAGCAACCCAATTTGCCCATAAGGTGCTAAATCGAGTACCACTGACTACCACACCGGCCAAAACCGGCCGCACAGAACCACGTGGTCCCTTGTACCACTTGTGACGTTATCAGTTTTAATGCTCATGGACAACTTTTACATGTAGCATGTGTAGGGGGGAAGAGGTCTTTCAAACCATACCCGAATGAGCACGATTCCGTCAAACAGGCCGGAGAAAACGCGAAAAAATCAAGTGACGTTGAGCCGAAAATTTGAATGAAAATCTTGTCCCACTACCCACCTGCACTTCCTTCCATCTAATCCTATGATCCTAAAAGTTTTCCACAAATCTTTTCCCACCGAAAGAAAATGCCCAGCAAGAGATAAAGAAAGCGAGGCAAGAAAAGCGAAAGGTAGAAGGAGAGGGGGTGGTGAAACTTTTCAACCCTGTGTATGGCCGAACTTGAAAAGCTAATATTAAGCATCAGGGACAGAAGGACGCGAGGAGCTCCACCAGCAAACAGAGTTTGGGCAGTTTTGGTTCTTTTTTGGCTAGAAAATGGCCCCACGAGCTTCAAAAGGTGTTTTTGCGGCAAAATGCTTGGTAGTTAACGGGCTAATACACCTTTGACCTACAATGTAATAGGACTCCAGAAAACTCTAGGACCCCAGGATCTCGGCTTCAGCCATTGTCCTCACTAGACCACCACGTGTACCATCGGCATGGTCAACAAGGAGGGTCAGGTCATTGAGACAAAGACCATCGATTGCATCGCATTTTTTTACCGAGAAGGTGCCAAAGGCGATGACTTCTTTCATAAAAACATGTTTCGGTGCTGCGTCGATTCCAGCAATTGGAAAAGCGTAGTGAAACTACGCGTGCATATGAGGTTAAAACGGATTGCTATGTTTTGTAGTACGAGACTTACATAACAGTTGTCATGGTGGGGATTAAACCTTAGATTTCGCTACACTCTTTTAAACATGGTAACTTGACGTTTCAAAGACCTGTAGGAACCTGTCTTCTGACTGACTCGTAAAGACCTAAAACGTAACCCAAATACAAAAATGCACGCTGTCCTAATGACATCACGTGATGGGGACGCGCGCAAGCGCGAGGATGTCTTTCCTTTCTCTGTTTAGCGTCTCGCGCTCGCATGTAACACTGCGCGACGTGCATCGTGGCTTTCTTGTCGCTGCGAATTCGGATTTTTGTAAAAATATCTGCGGATTGGCGGATTTTGCGAAAAATTAGCACGGATCGACGGATTTGCTGAACCCTATTCACCCCCCTCCTTCTAGTTAATGAAAACGCGAGTTAAAACAAATTCTATGAGAGCGATTTCGAGAAATTTCAGCTGAAGTTTTCCACTATTTTAAAACATTAAACAAATCTAATCGAGTCACTGTAGCATATGTTCGCTTGCCGGGCTTACAGGAAGAGCATTTAGAGCGGATGTTATTTTTATACATATGAACTACATTTCCTGAAAAGTGGGACAGAATGGCTTCATTTGATTTCGAAAAAAATGAACTTGAATAAGGTGGCTATTTTCCTCTTTTGGTCAAAACTTGGCTACGTTTTTACACTGAGGAGAATATTAAAAAGAGCAGTCGATGAATTTCTTTTAAACTCGGTGATACTATAGTTAAATTACTGTTTTCAAAGACCCCTCAATTTCAAGGTAATTTAAATCACATTAATTTGTGAGGTATATCCTTGTCACTCCAGCCACATTCCACAAGCTTTACGTTTTCACTGCTTGTTTTATGGATATGTGGGTACTTGAGCCTGAGCATTAGCTATGCCATGCTGATGAGGCCTAACAAGGCCGAAACAGCTGTCCATGGCTGCTAATGCTTGGGCTCAATCTTTGCTTTGGTAGATTTAAGGGGTAATGCCCGCTACCATGTGGCCTTAGTGCCTTTAGAGTGGCTTCAGCTTACCAAATCACATTAATTTGTGAGGTATATCCTTAAATCACGTAAGGTGGTCAAATCGCTCAAATTTTGCTTTCATATTTTCGGCGCCTGCTAATTATTTTTGTTGGTCGCTTGTTTGTCTCATTACCGTAAAAGCTCTATTAACCCCCCCCCCCGGGCCTTATTTAATTTCAGGCCTTATTGACAGGGGGCTTATTAGAGCTTATTAGAGCTTATTAGAGAGGGGGCTTAATAGGGGCTTAATAGAGAGGGGGGGGGGGGCTTATTTGAAATCTCAAACTCGCCGTTTTCGTCTTGTAATAGTATTTGTACCAAACCAAACTCAAACAAACGCAGTGAAACTTGAATATTTAATAAAGAGCAACAAAGAGTATTTTGTGTTTGAGTGCATATTTGTTTAAAAATAAAGCAACTGGGCTGCATGAAGGGGATTTCGTAAGATGGAATAGGTGGGCTCATTACAAAATTTCATGTTCCTAAAAGGGGGGAGGGTGGGTATTAGAGAGGGGGGGGGCTTATTACAAAATACGATTTCCAAACGGGGCACTTATTAGAGGGGGGGGGGGGGGTTAATAGAGAAGGGGGGCTTAATAGAGCTTTTACGGTATGCATGTCCATTGTTAAGAATTTTCATACTAGCATGAATTCCAACGCATCATACTTTTCCGACAACGCCCAATTTCCTTCGGCGGAACGAAGTCGATTACCGTAAAAGCTCTCTTTAGCCCCCCTTCTCTATTAAGCCCCCCCCCCCCTCTAATAAGACCCCGTTTGGAAGTCGTTTTTTGTAATGAGCCCCCCTCCCCGTTTTTGGTCATGAGATTTTGCAATTAGTCACTCCTATTCCTTCTTGCAAAATCAACTTCATGTGGTCCAATTGGTTTGTTTTTAAACAAATATACACTCAAACACATAATACTGTTTGTTTCTCTTTATTACTCGGGATACTGTAAGTATCACGAGTTATAAAATGTGTTAGATTTCAGTATTTTTTTTGTTTTGTTTTTCCTGTGCAGCAAAATGCACAATACAATTACATTCCGGTGTTTGGATTGGCCAATGCACAATAGCAGGCACGTGGCGGTGTGTTCATTGGTTAAAGCAAACCACATAGTCCAAAGGTCGAAAGGCTAACATCACGCGACGGTTGTTTTCAAGTTATGCAAATTCATCGTGTTTGAGTTGTGAAGCTAGATATTTTAAGACAGCACAGTCTGTCCCCGTGAAAAGGTTTGCTGAGTGTTAAGAAAAAGTTGGAAGCCTCGCACGTGTAGTGCTTATCGGCTAATCGATATCACAAGTCGAATTCGAATGCTGTCACAGAAAAATTACAGATTTGCACAAAGTTGTAATGTGATACCTTCCATTTAATACGTGACCGCAAGTGAACACTCAAGGTTAAATAATCCACTTCGGCCGCCGGAACAAATTTTCCTGCACATATCTTTGTAAAGTTGTGAAGCTAGATTTTCATACAGTACAGACTGTCCGCGTGAAAAGGTTTGCCGACTTTAAGACAAGGTTGGAAGCCTTGCACGTGCTGTGAGTATCGACTCGAATTAGAACGTTGTGACAGTTCTATATTTAGAAAATCGCAAGTTGTTTTGATGTAATTTGATCCGGATTTCTTTTTACAATGCGTGACATCTGGATTGCTTCTGAGAAACATGTCACATACACGTGCACGGAAACGATTCGCCTTGTGTTTTCGAGTTTTGAATATCCAATATGTTAAGAGAAGTGTCTATACGAATGTTTTGAAGCTTCGCAGAGAGAAAAATCTCCAGATGTTGCCACTTAATTTAGAAGTAAACAACAACAGCTGACAACGAATAAGGATGGCAACTCTCAAAAGAGTTTAACGAGCTTTGCTCCTACGTGAAGAAAAAGGCCTTATGTGAACCCAAAAGCAAACCACTAGCCGGATAGTTTCGAGAATCAGAAAGCGTGCGTCCGGCTTCTGCAGCACGGAAGTATCCCGAGTTAACGCTCATAGAGCGTCTTGTTAGATAATAAAATTTTACTGTAGTTGTTTGAGTTTTGTATAAAAACTGTTTTAAGACGAAAACAGGGTGTTTAAGATTTTAAATAAGCCCCCCATCTCTATTAAGCTCCCCTCTCTGATACAGTGGCGGATCCAGGGAGAAGGGCGGGGGGGGGGGGGGGGGGTCCGGACCCCCCCTTCCTCAGCCGAATTTTTTCCACTATAACTTCTTTGACGTTAAAATTCTCGCATCGACAGGATCTCCTATTAGTACTCAACTGGTTGACTGTTTTTTGGTGGAAAGCCATTGTATTTTGCCACTAATCTAAATTCCAAGAATATTTCCACAATCAAATGCCATTTGTGGTAGTACCCTCTGATGGCCACTCACCTCTGCTCGCAAAGCAGTTTTGTCGCACCAGCGTTAAACACGTGATCGTTTCCTTAAATTGATTAAGAAACTAGGACGGCGACGGCAACGAAAATGTCATTTCAAAATATATCTTCTCGTTATTGTAGCACTTGTGGGATTATTCCAATTTGTTCAACTTGTAAAATGTCGGCGAACTATCCAGGAACTAAATTTCTATGAACGGCGTTTGTTGGGGAGAGTGACGGAGTTACGAGGAGAAGTAATTTGAAGTAAGTTTAGACCCCCCCCCCCTCAATCAAAAATTCCTGGATCCGCCCCTGCTAATAAGCCCCCCGTTAATGAGGCCTGAAATTAACTAAGCCAGACGGGGGCTTAATAGAGCTTTTACGGTATCCTAATCTGTAGATCAGTGTTATTTATAAAATAACAGTAGCACAGTAGCGGTCAGTCACACTCGCGTTGGGAAGTACTGTAACGCTCAGAACCGAGTAGGTCCTGGCATAGCTGCTTCAGAGCTTTACAGTATGACACTGAATTCGTTCTCCAAAGGCAATAGTGCGTTGTTGGAAATGTATGGTGTGTTGGAATTCACGCTAGTATGAAAATTCTTAACAATGGACATGCATAATGAGACAAACAAGCTACCAACAAAAATAATTAGGAGGCGCCGAAATTTGTGAAAGCATAATTTGAGCGATTTGATGTCAATGTTTGACCACCTTACGTTATTTCAATTACCTTGAGATTGAGCGGTCTTTGAAAACAATAATTCAATTTAAAAAAAAATTCGCGTCAATGATAAAAACATCTCACAACTGATGATGATCGTTGAACGATCGAAACATGTCTTGTTTTAAACTCAAAGTGGTTGTCCATTTTTAAAAAAAATAATAATTTAACTATAGGATCACCAAGTTTAAAAGAAATTCATCAACTACTTTTTCTAATATTCGCCTCAGTGTAAAAACATAGCCAAGTTTTGACAAAAAAGTAAAATAGCCAACTTATTCAAGTTCATATTTTTCGAAATCAAATGAAACCATTTTGTTCCACTTTTCAGGAAATGTGGTTCATATGTAAAAATAAAATGCGCTCCAAATGTGCCTGGTTCATGGTTCATTGATTTCACACTATTTACATAAAATTAACATAGAGAGAAAAGTATAGTTACTACAGATGATTACAACATAAAATAATTACAGTACGGGTTATCAAATGTGTGGGGTGGTCAAAGTAGCGGAGGCTTTCTAGTTGACCACCACCTACTTTTAAGTAAACGAAGAAATGACACTGAGCTTTACTGGGATATAGTAGGAAATATAGGAAATGTTTGTAGAGCCTAGGACTAATGCACAGGAGAAAATTTCATGTATATAAATAAATAACAGGTATGTTAGAGATATACTGAACAAAGCGAGAAATCTAAACAAGACAAGCTTAGCAAAAGAAAAACAAAAACAAAACATACAAACAAACCAACAACAACAACAACAACAAAACAACAGCAACAAACAAAAACAAAAAGAAAAGAACAACACATCATCAGCAGCAACAACAGCAGCGACAACAAGGACGAAAATTTAAGCAGACAATTATTATTATTATTATTATTATTATTTTAACTCTACTATTATTATTATTATTATTATTAGATAGTTACGTACTATACATTTGATCATTTTTGCTTCCCGTAAGCCAGCGAAATTATGTAGAGTAACTCGATTAGACTTGTTTCATGTTAACAACCGAAAACTTCAGCTGAAAATTTCTCGAAATCGCTCTTATAGAATTTGTTTGAACTCGCTACACATCAGGGAAACTATCTAAACTATAAGTACAGAAGACTGTTTAGAAAGAAAACCTCTGGATTTCAAGAAAATCGACCGTGAGTAAAAACAATAATGACATCATTGCGTTGCTATGGTAATTCCGATATCGATAAAATACACCTCACCCGCAACTTTGGTCTTTCCCTAGCAAGAGTGTGGATATTAATCTCCTGTATTATGCTTTAGTGCGCCGTGATTTATATTTAAAGTTGGAAAGTGTCACTGCTGAAAACTCCAATCGAGCCACCTTAAAAATGCCTTTCTACAGCTTTTGGCTGATTTGGCTCTTTGGGTGCTGCCGTCGAGGGTATAGTAACAGGTCACATTCTACAGGTCGACATACAGATCACGGTACCACAGATACATAAAGCAGCCCAAAAGTGTCTCCTTGCCCTAATCACTATCCAAAATTTTGTTTTAGATTGAGGAGAAACTGTTTGGCTTAGTTGCCAATCAATAAAGCCTGGTTTCCATATGATCTTAATGGTCTGCGATCGGTCTGCGACACGATCGGCGCCATGATCGGCGATCGGTCTGCGTCACGTTAAGATCATATGGAAACATGTGTCCCCAGCGTCTGCGGCGGTCTGCGACACACGGTCGGGGTGATCGGGAAAGTAGAACTAGTTTCTACTTTCCCGATCACCGATCGCAGACGCCGCAAAACGCCGGAGACACATGTTTCCATATGTCTGCAACGTGTAGCAGACCGATCGCCGATCATGGCGCCGATCATGTCGCAGACCGATTGCAGACCATTACGATCATATGGAAACCAGGCTTAAAGCCTGTGACCTGTATACCTGTAACCTGTGGAATGTGACCTGTACTTTTGACCCGCGTAGAGCACTGCTCTACACGGGGCTTGTGTTTTGATAGACTTGAAAGATTTTTAAAATGAACCCGATTGAAGTGATTTATCTTGAGTTTGCTTTTATAGGATTAGTCAGTTCACAACTGATCATATTTTCCTCGTTTGTCGCTCCATCTTCGAGAGTTCAGTTATTCATATCATAACAACAAGCAGCGCGACCGATGTAAGACTCTTGTAAAACTCTGAAAATCATAATAAGCCTCTGCGAGACTCCGTTCCTAAATCGCTTACAATCGACCCCGGAAAAATAGAGTTTTATCTAATCCATTTCAAAACTGCCAAAAGAGTTTGACCTACACTATTGCTGGTTTGCAAGTGACGTCACGGCAGCCATGTTGGAGGTCAAGAACAATGGCCTTTCTCTCCGCTGGGAACTAAATTCTATTTTTATGTAAATTCTTCGAAAATATTTCTATTGTTTTGAGCTCCAACATGGCCGCCCTGTCACGTGGTTGCAAACCAAGAATACACTGTCCTACGACCTACACTATACACTGTCCTACACTGTACACTGTGAAATTGACAATTACATGCCGAAAGCTCGCTGGTCTCGCAGCCGAACGACTCTTTCGTGAATGCTTCAAAAACTAAATATGCTGCAAATATCATTCGCGAACAAACTAATCCTATGAAAGAAAAACTCAAGGTAAATTTAATTCACCTCAAGAGTTCATAAGTGTAATGTGTATACGAAAGCAAGCCCAGTTAAGAGTAGTTGTGACTAAGTGCGATTATTCACTGTGTTAGTCTGTACAATAATGAGCCGTTTCGGTTGAATTAATATTTCTTCGGGGCATTCTGCATAATTTATATTACTTGATAGACATACTAATGAGTGTCATTCTGGTACAATAACAACAATAGACCTGCCCAAACTTGTCCGCTATTCGTGAACACGGATTGGTTTAGTCCAAACTCTGAAATCTCTTACTCTGAAATCCCTTTTTTTTTTTATTAACAATCGAAAAATAAAACTCTGAAAACCTTTACAATTCAGAATTAAGCCCCGTTAATGTCTAGGTGATGCCTAGGTTTGGCCTAGGTGCCTAGGTAAAGCATTAATATTCCAACTGCCGAGGTAAAATGCCTTCCTGCACGGTGAGGGTAAAAGAAGGAATGAGTCTATGGAATGGCATGTGGCATGACTTGCGGAATCGCATAATTATGCGGAATGTGACACTTATTAGTATAGATTGTAACTCATATCTTCCACTATCGTGGCATAATTTTTTTAGCAGGTTAAATCTCCGTTCTTGCAACTATTGTTTGGATTTGTTGCCGAAGTTATTTATTATTTATACTTGTTTTCAGTGTTACGTTTTCAGTAGCACACTCATATCGTCAAACGTGCTTTTCCTCGCACCTCTCTCTCTGGCTACGAATCTCATTACGCGGGATGGCTAAAAGCCTATACTAGCCAACTTTTTTTAATTTATAGGCGTGACATTTTTCTCCTGACAGTGCCAGGATTTTTCGTAGGGCTCTGATGATATCCGAAGATGTCCGAAGACTTCCGAAGATGTTCACAAGGACTTTTATTTTCTCTCATTGGTTTCAGTTTCTTTAAATAATTAATAAACTTTTCAAAATGTGTCAGTCAATGCTGTAGTGGCTCTAACGTTTCTACTAGGCGTGAGAAATTGGAACACAGGCGTGAGTAGGCGTGACATCGAGGTTTTCAATCCGCAGGCGTGACAATCACGCCTTAGGCGTGACACTTGGGAGGTATAAAAGCCGACCGCGTTGAGGTTTCGGTCGAATTCTGTTTTTGTGGTTACTGGCTTATCGTCTGTAGCCTCTATGTCAAGGTCTCTATTGGTTAGTAAGTAAGTAAGTCCGACTTTCGGAAGCACGAAGTAAGACCGAAAACCTACCGAAACAGCTCGAGGTTTTCTCGAGTTCGTAATGTCGCTTTTTACGATCAAAATACGAATTTTTAGAAACCTACAAGTCTTCTATGATAATGAATTGTTGGGCTTTCGTTAAATGCGAGCATTCCGATTGCAAAATAACCACTTTCTCCATCAATTAATGGCGTCTAAGAAAAGCCCACGAATCGACGGGTAAGTACTTCATGTATCTCTTATTGTGTAGGAGATACATGAATTTCCTATGAAACGACGACCGAAGCCGCTGGCCAAACGTAGTTTGTACGTGTGTCACTGCAGACTCGTTTTACACGTATCTTGTTGTTGCTTGATTGGCGGCAGGTGGATGATGTTTTTCTATCATTTTCTTCTTTGAAAAGGCACATCTTTCTCCAAATGTGCCAGACGTTTAAGTTTCTTTCGGGGTTTGGGGGGATTTATCAAAGGTTTTGAGTGGAGAGATGAGAATTGGATCAAGGCGAAGCGTTTGTTTGTCATCCGACAAGCTGAAAGACCCTCACGTCGTTTGGTGATTGAAAACCATTGAAAACCTTCTACTTAAAACAGACAACCAAAACATGATTGTTGAAAAAGGAAGCAAGATCATTTGCCAGTTCTTACCAACTGACCGGTATTTAAAAAACATTGATCATTACACTTCATATTTCAATAATTTGAAAGACTAAATAGGCGAGACACGTTGAGTTAAAGGATTCTTTCAGAGAAATTTGAGTTAAAAGTATATTGTAAATGTCGTTTTTGAGAACAGCTTTATATTCCACGTTATTGTTTAAGTTAGAGTGACTTTATTCTTCAATATGTTATTATTCAGTGAAAATCAATGACAGGTTTATTTTGTTTTGTTGTTAATTTGCATCAATTTGAAATTAAAAAAAAAATTCTCAATTTTCTATTTACGTAGGTCAACAAAATCTACCAGAAGTATCAAATAGTGGATACAACTCGTGTTCTTTGGCGGTAAAATGGTTTTGGCCAGAAACGAACCAAAAATGCATTTAGAACGGCAAACATCAATTCTTATTGCGTTACATATGAAGAACCGTGACAACCAAAAATATGCATGCGTATGTCATGTTTATCGTGTTTTTGTGAATCTAATGTCTTGTAAAACAATACAAAAAATCAAGGTTGAAGTTAAAAACATTTGGAACACGAATTTTTAGGAGCTTTCATGAGATTGTTCACAACGCTAGTTTCAGACATACATTGTACTTTAACTGTCAACGTCATTTTATTGAAATAACAGTAACCACACGTCTACATCTACATCTACATGATTTCATCTACATGATTTCAGCACTCGGCTAAGTCCCATTGACTTATGGCTTTTATGCGTGTGGCCTCATACACCATAAGCCTTTTTGGGACATCACGCCAAGCCGGCCACTTGCTGAATAGAACAGGTCAGCACTAGGGGTGGTCACAGCCAGAGTTCATTACGCCCCGAGTGGTTCTTTTACGTCCCACAGAATCAGAGAATTATGAAGAGTTGTGAGACGTGGCCGAGAAGACTAGAAACTAGAAAGTCTAACCGTTTGAAGATGTCATTACAAAGACAGCACTTTCTCCTCAATTATGTAAAGACCCTGAGTGTTGGTCCGGCCGAGTTTTGAACCCGCGACCTCCCGCACGGAAGTCCGGTGCTTTACCACTGAGCTAACCGGTCATGTCCTCTAAGAGGGCTTTTATTTTCTTTGTTTCCGGAGGAATGTTAAACATACTTATGAATATACTTATAAACTTGATAGAATGATGTGTAAGCTCTCTTGTTTGGATTCACAAATCATTTAGTTTTGAGAGAACCCAACAGTCTTTAAAACAAATATAATTAATGAAAGTGCAAATATGTCAGCAAAAAATGTCTTAATTTTGAATACGATAAAAGATAAATCATAAACGATATTACATCTGGTCTTTTACTTTGTCACTGTATTTTACACCCAATAAGTGTCACAAGCCTTCGAGAAAAAGAATAAATTATTGTATGGAAATGAAAAAA
>JAEMWC010000201.1:220000-230000 GCA_016490735.1 Pachyseris speciosa | reverse complement strand
AAACATCTACATTGATTCTGTAAACGCGATACGTTTGCAACTGAATCAAGGAAATCGGTTTACTTTTTTGTGCTGCATATAAAAGTTAACGTAACAGCAATGCCAACACTTACCTGCTGTGAGATCTACTTGGTGCGACTGAACCTGAATTGTTTTCAGCTAGTTTTTTTGTTTCTAAAAAATGGAACAGAAAAATACACTCTGATTCAGACAACTCATTACATTTATGATATTTGCAGAATGTACAACTCTAAATGTTTTAGGGTGGAATTCCAAAAGAATATTTACCTGGCAGTAAAAGCGCTCTGTAATACCTGCTAACAGTAGTGTTCGAGGTAAAACTGATTGAGTAAACCAAGGGAAGGCGTTTATATAATCACAACAGGAATTAAACTTCATTAGGTTGCTCGTTTCAAACTTTCCCTTTTTCGGGTGTAGCAATTAAGGAATGTTGTGAATTTTGTTTTTATTCCTTGTTGTTTCGCATCAGTGTGTTTATGTTCGTGACCAAGGCTGTCGAATAGATGGCCAACCATTTCGGAACTAAACCCCCATCTAGAGGACAAAAGATTTGTCACATGTTTGAGCTTTGGCTATAATTATTGTCAGATGGCCCTGCAATTATAAGGACATGCCGCAACATGCCCTGCAAAGTTTGACACTCTGGAAAGTGTTACAGCGGGTTCGAATTTTCCAAACGTGAACAAATCTTGAAACATACTAAACAATCGATCTGTCCTTAGAACTTTTATCCGAAGTGCCATCTTGCGGCTGAATTCGTCAGTTCTTCTAAATTGGGTAATTTCTTGGTGGCGTTTTTGGGACAACAAACGTCTATTTTGAGATGAATTTTTACTTTATATGAAGCTTTTAGGGAAACAAACAGTAAATCACACGATACACTGTTGAGAGCGACAATGGCTTATGTGTTTTAGTCTATCGATCAAAGATAATCTATGTAGTATGATAGTTTTACAAAATGAGTATTAATAATCGATTTCTCCGCTGGTAATCCATGTGCAAGTTGCTGCAGAAACTGCAAAGTTAGTTTCCACATTTCACATTAAAATTCAACTTGAGCTCTCTGTTGGGGTGTCACGCCTCCAGGCGTCTTGTTCTATTCATGCTCATCGTCGATTTCTATCCTTATCACCAACAACAAACTATCATTTATCGTGTAATTCATGGACACCTTAAGTCGTTATTATCTCCTTGGCTACCCCCTAACCTCTTGCAGACAATTGCCATTTTGAACCAAGTCGAACGGCTCTACCTCGGTGTAAAAACCTGTGAAACTCACAAATGACGTAAAATAAAGAAAACAAAACATTCGAAACAATAACGTACAGCAAAACAATACCTCATAAAACAAAGAAAACCTCACTAGGTTTTTACACCGAGGTAAACCCAGTCGAACGCACTCCCTAATCTGTGATTACTCCTAGATATAAATCATATCTGTAGAAAGCCTTTAGTAGGCCGGGTACAGATAGGGTGCATTTTCCCAAAGAAAAATTAAACTTCTAATGAACGTTAAAACCATTGATGCCAGTTGGAGTTGTCGTGAAAATGTTCCGGTTATAGAATTTACAATTTTGCTGCGCAGATGTAAAATTCCTGAATGCGAATACTAATGCGCGGCCAGAATCAACGTCTTCATACAGTATTGATGGATTATATTGTAAAGTAGACCTGCTACAAGTCCACCTCTCGATTCTCACAGCAGAACAGCCGGGAGGAGCGAGCATTTTAGGCCGCGAAGCGGCTGAGCGAGCTACAACATTAAATAAGACGAAGGACTTTTTCGAAAGTCTAATTGTAAAGCAGCGATGGAAGTCAGGGAAATGATCGGCGATGAGATCAGACGAGATACTACTGTATGATCTATACATACATCTATGTTATCGCTCCAATAAATTTCGCATTTAACGACTGACTCGCTATCAGGCGAGTACATATATAGTTATAGTTATATCAACGCGGAATATAAACAGAAAATTGAGGTCATTGAGCTGTAGGATGATTTCATCCGAATGAGAATTGCTCGATTCTTGACCGACATGTACCCCAGCGACCATAGGTTTAACTGAAAAATGTGATCTTTTTACTTACCAAACGCCCGACGCTCGCTTCCAACTCAAAGTACTTTGAAAATGCAAGTGAACTGTGGAGCAGAGAAGCGATGCACAACAACACCAAAGAAAGCCTGCGGATTTGATGTCCAATTATGGTAAACTGAAATCTAATGATCATCACCCCAAGCGTAATGTAAACAGGAAGTTTTACAATATTCATGTCACGTAGCTCTGCCCCAAAATGAAACGAATCCAGGAGCAACCTCGTTCCCAGGGTGTTTCTCCGGTTGATTACAGGAGCTATTACCAATGGTGTAATGGACTCCTGTCGTACGAATATCATTGATTCCACGCACGTGGAGTCGTATGGTCGTTCCTTGTTCATCACTACAGGAGATGGTACACCTTTTGCCCTTCATAACCAAGAAATAAATTTTCCTTAGTGTTAAAAATTCAGTCATTAAAACGAATGTGTAATCTTTGTTGTAAAATGAAGAAAAATTTCAATTTTTTCGTGTTCAAAAACAAATTTTACATAGTGGAGAACATTCATTAATGTCAGAATATAGTTTCAATTTAATGGTAACCACAACCTTTTAAGAGAATAGACAAACATTTCCCGCATCCTAATGTTCTTTAACGAGAAAAGAAATTCATTTGTAACAGAGGTACAGTGTACTGTAACTGTAACAGTAGTTAACAAGTTTTTCTTTTATCCTCTTTTATCATATGCTCCCCGTTCAGACATCGCAGTATATAGACCTAAACCACTGAGCACATTTCTGGTTGTTGTTGTTGTGTTCGTATTTCTTTTCCCTACTCTTAAAAGAATTTTTTAACCGGTAATCTCCTGGAGGAATCCCCCCCTGCCGTCTTGCTTTTCCCGATCAGTAAGCTGTTGCTGAACTGCATGTCGTGAAATTTTAGCCTTTATTGCCGCTTTGAGCGCACTGGCAGCTTGTTCCATTATGTCAAGGAAAGTTGTATAGGCTGCATGGCAGTATCTTCAGCTCTGTATTGGCTGCTGGATTAACAGCATCACGATGGGCGGGAGCTCCATCGTATGCTCGTTTGGAATACGGTTGCGACTCACTCTGTGTTTCATTTCTGTGAAGAAAGCTTGCACATGTACGTCTTCGTTTTCAAATTTCCGCGCCTCTTACAATCCATAGGGAAATTGGTGATTAACTGCTCAACAAAATTCAGTTTCGTAATTGAGATTTTATTCGCACAATCGAACATCAACCCAATGCAAATGACTCTTCAAAGGCACTAAAGAATATTGTTTTCGATAAAACGCTTTTTAAATTGGTCTTAATGAATCTTCTACTCGATGCAAAAATCCTTAATGAGTATGCCACAAATTGAAATGCTTCTTTTCTTAGTTAAACTGGTTATTCATTTTCTTTCTTGACCTATCTTTTCGCACTGATGAAAATTTATTTCTTGGTAATGAAGGGCAAAAGGCGTAATTAATTGTAGAATAAAGACACGGACGTTCCAGTTTGGAACGTTGAATCTTAAACGGGGAGTGTGTGTGTGTGTGTGTGTGTGTGTGTGTGTGTGGAGGGGGGGGGGGGGGGGGGGGTGGCGGGGGTGTAAAAAACAAGCAAGGCTGGTTACACGGCGAGGAATATATATCTTTAAATCAATATTTCGGGAGGCACAGCCTTCCTTCATCAGGGTGTTACATATTATGGCCCTTGATTTACACAAGTGTTTTATTGGGACAGACCGTCCTTATGTCGGTTTTCTCTCTTACCCCATTTGTGTAAACTCTGCCAATAAATAATACATTACCAGGTGGGCTCCTGGCATAAATGCATTTATCATTGGCTTTCACGGGGGCTGACCCCTGGGATACTCCCGGGGATTTGTTTTAAGGGTGAAAAAACTGGCTACTAAAGCCCCATGATATGGGGTATAAGCAGACTAAATCCATCACCCCGGGGCAGAGACGCTATCGAAAGCGGTATTCGAACACTCTGCGGTCATTCAGTCTCCTCAAGAGAGCGAAGTAAAGGGGTCAAATGCATCAATGCATTTACAACGAGGAAGGCTTGAATTCATGAGAAATTCCACGTATACAGCAGTGTAATCGATCTAAGCGTATGGAAATTCAAGCTTATCACCGGGCTTATCACTGAGGCGGTGAAGTTAATGCAGCGAGCCGAGTCCACCTTTGCGACTCATTTGTAGTCATTAGAATGTCAGGGACCATCACATCATCGTTTGCTGATAAACGTTTATTATCTTCGCTTTAAAATTTGTCTTAAGCGTGGTGTTTTTTGAAGGAAAACTTATATTTATAGTTGAGAGGCATTGCACTAGCCTAGTGGTTGTGTTTTCTTCTAATTTGTGTGAAAACCAAGCGGTGAGTAATTTTTTCCCTGTTTACCTTCATTTGACTTCAAGGTCGTCGCTCGCAAATAAATTTACCCTTTTTCAGCTTTAAAGGGACTTGCTAAGTTAAGATCAGCAACATGTTGAGGTATGTTCGTATCATGTTGGAGAGAAAAAAATTATTTACGTGTGATCAGCGCTTGTACTACATACAGTGTTTCCGGTCACACTTCACTGAACTAAGCTGTCAGTAAACAGACACAGCATAAATTTTGGCTTCTTTTACATCTTGTACTCCAAATATTCGTCTGAGTACTACTGCACATGTCACAATCGACCTGAACAAATTTTCCCGCACATATCCAGTAGAGTTTGCCCCTCGTGAAAAGGTTTGCCGAAATTTTGAATCTTGAAAAGACCTCAAGACAGTGTGCAACACCGCTGACAAAGCACGTTGTGTAAAACCACTGAAAATTCATTGGAAACCCCGCCAAAAAAATCCTAACTCGAAAATCCAACTCGAAAATCCAACTCGAGATCCTAACTCGGTAAATAGGCAACCTACCGGCGATTTTCGCGTTCGTTACAGAACATGTACAATACTCTATCCCGCGGAGGAAATTGTTACTCCAAAGTCAACTTATCTCTTCCCATACCCCTGTGTGTCCCGGGGGTGTCCTGGGAAAGCCAGTGATAAGTGCAATACATAGAAGAAGCCATACACTGGTGATCAAATCCGGGGGGGTACTCCCTATAATGGCCTATATGGGAGTCTCCGCCCGAAAGGTGTACCTTTTTCACGCTTCAGGTATATGAAAGCGTAGCCGGATTTCACGACTCTAAGTATATGAAAGGGTAGGGAAATCTGTCATTTAGGTATTTAAAAGGGCATTTTATTAAAATATTTCGAACACGTTCCTTATGACTGTACTGTTCCAGTAGAAGGTATATGAAAGGGGTACCATTTGTCAATGAAAGGTGTACGAAAGGGGTACCTTTTCTGTCAAAAATAGTATCTAAAGGGTAAGGGGTCGGACCTCGGGGCGGAGCTTCCCCGTTTAAAATTTTCCTTCTTTAACCTGCCATCAGTCGCACCAATCCGTATATCGCTTTCTTCCGACTCTTCTCGGATTTCTGTTGATTTCTCTGTATGCTACGGCGTGGTCTTCATAAGAAAAAAATCCTCTGAGAAATAACAGGACAGCACGCTTTTGTTTCTTGCTACAGCGTTCCATCTTGGCGGGTAAGCGAGGCTGTATCAAAAATAAGACGCGAACCATTTATACGAGATCTTCGCGTCTTATGTAGGACGCGAAGGTATAACGGTACAGTTCACGTCCTATTTAAGTCGCGTCTTAGATAAGACGCGTCTTATTTCCTCCCGTATAAATGGCCCTATTGAGATTCTCGTGAAACAAAATTCACTCCTCCTCTCGGGACGTCGTCGACTAGTCATTTGTGTAGGCAAATCCCAGTCTTTCGCAAAACATTGCTTTCAAGATGGACGACCTTTGTTGCGATCTTGACCGGCTCACTCTTGAATTTTTCGACAATCTGGAGCTACTTCGCGAGAAGAGAGAATCCCTGAATACTGCAATAAGAGATGGACATTTAAACTTGTCAAAAGCACGTTATTCAGTGGGGAATAAGTCGGTGGGTGCCTTGCAGTACAGTCATAAAATGGACTATGCTTTGTATCACCTCGATGCGTACGTCTGTTCAAAAGAACAGTTCAAAATGACTTTTCTGGCGTTTATGAGTGCATTTTACACGGGCACCATTATAGCCAAAATATAGCCAATCATGTAATGACAATTTGACAGTTGACTCAACTTTGAAAGATTTTATAAACAGCAAGTAGGATACTAAAGAGCCTTTTGTTGAAAAATTCAGAAAATTGTGAACTCGATAGCTAATTGTTAGACCTGTTTATACGTGAAACTTTCTTCCCACAACTTTTGTTACGCTTGAGTCTTTAGTGAATTTTCTCATTTTATTGATTATACATGAGACACAATTCTCTAAAACGTTTTTCTTTTTCGAGACTTGTGAATGAAGAAGACTAAACAGTATGGTGTTTTGAAGACAACCTTAAGTGAGTGACACAACATACACTGTAATGGGTTCACACCAACAACACTGTTATTTTCTGCAATGTTTATTGTTCCAACCAACATACAAAACATTTAAATTTTTGAGCAAGTTTACTGGGAAGGATAAGCAAAAACCTTTCAGAAGAATGCACAGTAACCGATTCGACTCTAAGAGTCGGACTGTATTGGTAAGGGTTTAGCACACCACGCAGAAGGGTTACAAGCGAACTTGGTATCCACTTTGTCCCTTCGTAAATACTGTAAGAGAAGAGCTTATTCCTCAGACCAAGAAGATTTTTACTCCTCTAAGAAAATAACTTGGAATTTAAGTTAACAAAATAACACAAAAACCTGTAAAGTGTTAGGCGCATGGCTTGGTTCATTTGATGCGCAGTACAATCTAAGGATACTTTCATTAATTTTGTCAGAACTGGCTGGCCATCTAGTGTTAAAGAAATTTCAAAGTGTAATTTAAAGATACCCCAGGGGTTTCAATAAAATTTGAAGTATGTAGCGAGTTGAAGTAGAGTAGGCGACGGTATTAAAGGAAAAGTAAACAACCGTTCTTTAATTACCTCATTTTAGGGAAAAAGTAGCCGACGCTTTTCGTCGGAGTCGGTGTTTATTGAAACCACTGATACCCAATGAACTAGTATGTAACCAGTCCTTTGAATTTTTTACAATCTACACCTGGCTGGCCAAATCTGATAAAATAATGGAAAGCACTCTCGGTACCAGAGGCTTGTGCATGTAGCTCATAGCTTGGCCTTTAAAAACACAATGACATACAAGAAAAGCCTCTGGTATCTAGGGTAATCAGTCTGGCATCTTCCATTGTCCTGGTGAGATTGTGCCTAAGAGTGAATAAGGTTCCTTGGGGAATGCCTCATTTTTCAGAACAATCCAGTCTATTTCTTGGCAGAAGCTTGCTTTGCCTCTTCTGCTTTCACTTGCTCATGTTCTTTGATCAGTCCTTCAACTCCACTGCTCCAAGAATCTTGATTCTTGTTGCGCCTTTCTCTCGAGTTAGGGTGGAAAACTCAACTATCAAATGGAATGAAAAAGAGAAACTAAATTTGAAATGGTTACATTTAGGAAGGTAGTGCCTAACGATTGGTAAGTTCCCTGATGGTCATTAATTTTGGGCTCATTTAAATTGCACTTGGTTTGGGGAAAGACTATGTAGAGTAAAGGACACCATGCTTGAACCATCTACCTTTTGACCTAAATGCCTCCTTGTGTCCCCTAAAAGGGACCTTTTCATCATAGTCTTAAACTGAAACAACTGCTGTAGGTAATTAACCCTTTCACCCCTAAGGGGGCTCCATTTGACAAATAAAATTGTCTGGCATTATGCAGAGTAAAATTGATAAGTCACTCTTAGGGAGTAAAGGGTTAAGACTATGCCATCAATGTTTGATAACTTCTGACCGCTTCCCCAGGACGTTTTGGGATCGCTGCATGGGCGATTTTCATCTGATTTAATGCAAGACCATGAGAGATCGAGCTTTGTTGTCGTACGATGTGTGATAATTTTACGTCGGTTTACTCTATGTTTGATCAGCTGATAAATGCTTCAGATTTCTAACTTGGTCGCGTCTAAATTCTTATTTGCTTTAGTCTCTTGTAACAAATTGTATTACTAAAAAAATGGCTCTAGTGCTTTGATACGTTTACAAATTCGCGAGAGAAAGAAGCACGCATAAGGATTAATTTTACTTGTCATCGTGGGACAGTTGCTCGATCGTGATTGGCTAGGATACGTACGAGTCGAACAATGGGAAAGGAATGTTGGCTTCGGGTAAGCAGCCGTTAGTGGGGAGGAGGTGAAATACGATTCGCCTAAAAACGACTGCATGGGAGGTTATGTACATCCCTGCATGACCGATTTTGACACTACGAGTTTTGCTGATGGCTCTCCTGTCCAACTTCTGCAGTAGACTGCTCACACCATGCAAAAAATTGTATACAATGCCCTACATTCAACATTGCCTACACCCACGACTGCAACATGGCTTTAAAACATGTTTTAAAAATGCTATGACATTTTTTGTGTTCTGTAATCTGCCGTGAGGACATCATACAGCTGAGGGTTTAATTTAGTCTCTCCAATTAGTAGAGCATCTGTGCTCGGCTAGAAAGATTTGAGACTTTAAGTATTTATTATTATTATTTATTATTTAGACAATGTGATTCCTACATTGTATTGCAGCGGTGGCATAAGGCGAGTGCATGCTACAGTCCTAAGCAAAAATTGGACTGTCTAAATCAGCCTTATCAGTACGTGCCAGACCATAACTTACTACACTGTTATTTCCAATGCAAGTTGCCTTCCAGCCACTGTAATTACCTCTAGGGTTACTCTGCTGGAAACCATAATGTTTGTCCCAGCCCATGTACAGTATAGAAACACTAAATGGCCTTAGCCCTGTAAAAGAACAACATAATAGGCGCATTGTACTGTTGAATTTATTTATTTATTTTTAAGCATTTTAGGAAGTACATCCATGGAGGTACAACAGGAGGACTTGAAGTCAAATGCAAAAAAAAAATGTGTCTGATTTGGGCGACACAAGTCAGACTTCTTTAACTGCAGAAAATTCTAAGGATGTTAATTTGGAAGCAAACACACATTCCAAGGTGAATTAAGGAACAGTTCCTGTGTGTTTTAAGAAATTATATTAATACTGGTTTTCCTTGAATAATACATGTAGCTGGGGAAGATTTTTTTTGCACCAAAATAGGGCGATTACTTCAAATATTGCTCGCTGGAAGTCATTCCCTAAATGCTGGGAACACTGTTGTTTTAATACCCTTTTAAAGTAGACCTAACACCAAAATATATCTTTTTTTACTAAAATGAATCTTTGCACCAGTTTTGTCCAGTAACATTTTGCCTTTATTTCCAGTTTTTGACATTTTTTATTGGCTTCAAAACATACAAAAAATGAAGGATCATTGGGTACACAACCAAGTCAGATGGGGTGTGGGTCTATTCCTGATTTGACGTCACAAACTGCTTTGCATGCATGTTTACAAAGACTTAATGTGATGTAAATCAGTTTGTGACGTCAAATTGAGAATAGACCCAAGCCCCTCACTAGCTTGGTTGTGGGACAGATGAATGATGGCCAGATTTTGCAACTTTTACAGCCTATGTGAAGTCAAAATAACTAGTCAAGATTGGTAAAAAAAATAAAAAGGCACAGTGTATTTCAAACAGGTGCAAAGATTTATTTTAAAGCGAAAAAAATGTTTTGGTGTTAGGTTACATCAGGTAAACTGAAGACTGGCTTTCTAAATGTGCGGTGGCATTAGAGCTTGAGCCATCAATTAGTCTTGCTAGCTTGGAGTCCACTGCAGCATTATCCTCAAAGTTTACCACATTAACATTATGTTTAAGGGGGTGGCAGCATATTATTCCAGAGGTAATTATTTGAAACACTCCTACCAAAGGGGGTGATTATTCGAGAGGGGTGATTAAGTGGC
>JAEMWC010000201.1:195000-205000 GCA_016490735.1 Pachyseris speciosa | reverse complement strand
GCTTACAAAAGAAAAACTGAACAGTATACTTCAGTTTATAGCACTAAATAAAACCGCAGAGAATACGAAGCTTAAATTCCACAATAAATCGAATGACAGACCGTAATTTTAAACTCATGATTTAAACTAGGTCATAGATTCTACTATAGTTCTTGATTAAAAGCTGATTGGACACCAGTAGATAACAGTAAGGGAAAGGTAAGGCTATAAATGTTTAAGCGAGCGTGTTTTGTTTTACCCAACATTACCGTTAATCTGTATGCAGTAAATTATTCGTAGACGTAACGTACTTGATTCCGACGTTTGTTCAAGCTTGGACAAAGGCACACAAATGTGTCAGTCATTATTGATGATGAATGTGAAAAGAAATGATGTTAGTACGCTCGTCAGTCAAAACAGATCTAGCCATTTATTAATCGTCTTAGGCTGTATTTCTTCGGATCAGAACTTTATCTGACCGGGCACAAAACGGACAACAGCGATATTGTTATTGAAGTTTAGCTTAGTTTAACTGGAAATTGATTTTAGGATGAAATCGTAATAACTACAAGACATGACGCTCTAACTTGTTTAAATTTACTTCCGCTAAATTATTGGTTAGAATATCTAGATTTAGTTTTCTTTTATAAGTCCTTGAAAGGAGATGTAATTTTTGCACGACACTTTGATGAATATTTTTCCTTTTCTAAGGGGTTGCTCTCGACGAGGTAGCTCTGAACTTTATCTTAGGACAAACAGAACTCACACCTCACTTTTTTCGTGATTTTTTCTTCAACGGAATTACTATTTTGTGGAATAGTATTCCTGACGACATTAAGTTAGCTACTTCCCTGGACTCCTTTATGCGCAAGCTCAAATCCTTTTTCTTTTGGCGTTTGCAATATTCGCTCGTATAAGATTATTTGTCCAAAATGCAGAAGAGTGAATTTAAGAAACACATGTTCTTAGTAAGATGTTTTTACTTAAATTATATATATATGTATTGTTTGTAGGTTTATGGGGTTGGGTAAGGTGGTTGAACCTTGTAGAGGATGCTATATCCTTTTGTTCTAATCACCTGTATATATTCTTTATGTACAAATCTTGAAATAAATAAATAAATTGTTCATGCAAACCTTTGTTTTTCAAGGTCACAGCCGAGGTTACGAAGTTCGGACCAAACGTACTGACTTTCACGAAGGAAAAAGAATTTTGAACATCACTTTAAGTACTGTTTGTTACAGTGAAACAACCCACTTCTTTTCTAAACCTAACCGCGGTAAACAGACTTGGTGCACGTGACCAGAACAAAAGAAGAAGTATCTACTGTTATTAGCGTCACGTGGTTGTTTGGTACTTACAGCGAACAAGATAATCGTACCACGCAGATATTTTGTCTCTGGTCTCAACGTAACAATTATATTTAGAAAGAGCTTGCCGAATTTTCCTCGCTGTTTTTGCGATATTGTTACAGCTCGGAAGGAAACAGTGACAAAATGGGAAGCAAACGTCTCAAAAATGCCACCCTGCATGGTTAAACCAAAACCCCACATCGAGCAAAGACTAGTAAAGCTGGTTTCCTTGAATGGATCGCTTGTAAGGTGCTTTACAAGGTAGCTGGTGCTTAAGCTTATACACACTGAATTTAACTTCAAAAGAAAAGGGCGCTGAAAAAGGTCGTTATGGACTGAGCGATAGAACGAACAATACTCTTGAACCAGGCAGTGCAATAAATAAAGTGATCTTAGTTTCTATCATTTTGGGAGGAAGGAGTATTTCCTACTTTTGTTCCTTTCTGTTCAGTTGTAACTACTGCAGCGGTAACAATATTACTTTTTATTGTGAATTTTCCTTGTTTCTATTAGGTTTCAAGTGCAATATCCAGTAATGGTTGCTTCTTTGAAAGAGACGTACCGCTCCATGGTTTTTAATTTGGCGCTATATTAACTGATTAGGAGCAAACAAGGCGAAGATTACAGAAAATGTTTTGTCGAATATGGATTGCCTGCCCAGGAATCGGCTGGTGAACTAGCAAAGAGCTGCTCGAAGAGTAATTTCGCGCACTGGCACGCAAGAAAAATACAAACTCAAAACCATACAGCAGCAACAAGGAAAAATCTCGAAAGAGGCCCCTCTGAAGGCTCACGCTTTATCGCCAACGGTAGAGAGGACAATATGTCTCATCAAAGACTTGCAGAAAACGTTCCTTAGAATTTTCGTCGAAACGAAAAATTAAAGTTACGACCGATTGGAAATAAATATATAAACAGCAAAAATCTGTAAGAGTTGACTCTCCGCTGTTTTCACAAGTAAATCGCTGTTCACATCTTTCATATAAATCAAAACTGATAAAAAACGAAAGGACAAAACAATAAAATGGAAACATCAGTTGCATTTGGGCTTTTCATGATAAGTTTCAAGTTATAAGTTCTATCTTGAAATATTAATGTCGTCAAGGTCATTAGGGGAAAAAATGCACGTCAGAACTAGAGGCTGTGTATTTTTCGCAATCAGTCACAGATAGAAAAACGTTTTGTAGCCTACCATTTTTATAATGTTGTGTTTTTGTTTGGTCTCAAAACAAGTATCGTTGATGTTTCCCTTAGCAGGGCGTTGAAGTGCTTTCATGATCCTGACACCTGCTATATCCGAACCTACCCCTTTATTGTAAAGCAAGAATTTTTCTCTCAGGGTGGCGTTTTTCAACTGCTTTTTGCCTTTTCATTGCCAATCAATGACTGCGTAATATTCAGAACAAATTCGAAACTGTTTTGAAGGGAGAGTCTCTAGCTGCAGTAATTTTTTGAGATATAATAAATGCCGATACGACAAAGGATGAAGCTACTCACTAACCGTTAGTTGTTACTGAGTTGTTTTAATTTTAACATTTTTCTTACAAAAATTCACAAAATGTTCGGTCGTCATATTACACAACAGCACTGATATTTACCCGGAAAAAGTTCATTTTCAAGTGATGACCTGTGTCCAGTGCGCATGCATGTTTCTTGGGAGAGAAAATTAGTTCTGTGACACTCAGGTTTTGCCTTTAAACTGAGACGCAGGAACAGACGGACGGAAAACTCTACCAGACATAGCAGAACGTGCAGCTCGTCTCCCATCCCGCAAGGAGCTTTACAGCGCTGGAGGATACTAAGCAGGAAACTGTGGAGCAGACGAGGGCACGCATGGCTGTAGCAGGTGATCTGATTCGGACAGAAATGTGGCTCGACGAGTTGCCCATTAGGCTCCCTCTGGCTGATGTGTTGGAGAAGACAAAGAAGAAGACAAACAGCTAATGGATATTTAGATATTTAGATATTTAAAAAGCGCTTCAGCGCACTCTTAAAACTATTCATACTCCCAGGCTCAACAAAAGAACCTGGTAGGCTATTGTAATGCCGTACGATTCGGATAGGAAAAGAGTATTTATATGGATTACACTGTGCTGGCTTAAGATAAAGCTTATACGGATGGTTAGCGCGGGTTGAATTGCACTTGGTGAATTCAAAAAGGTCGTCAAAGTTTAGTTTGTTCATGTCAAATACGATCTTCTAGCATTCAACTAAAGAAAGAAACAGTCTGCGTGTTTCGAGTATAGGCCACCTCAGCTTCCTTAAACGATCTTTATATTCCATCTCACCACGTTTTGTCCGAGAGCAAGCCGAGAGGCTCTTCGCTGAACTCTTTCTAACGCTAACACATCTTTAACCAAATTTGGATTCCAGACCGGGGCAGGATATTCTAGAACCGGACGCACAAGAGATTTGTATAACGTAGAGAACGCACCGGTATTCGACGAGCCCACTGTTCTGTGAGCCAAACCCAATAATTTGTTAGCTTTATTAACGGTCACGTTAACCTGTTCGCTCCAGGATAAATCCGAAGAAACCATAATGCCTAAATCCTTGATGCACTTTACGCTTTTAAGGCTCGTACTCAATGAGTATGTAGGGAGTAAACCTCTTGACCAATTTTATCTCCAAAGGAAGATATTCCATACCATGCATTTGAAAAATAATACCACTCTCACACATTCAATGGCAACGATGACGACAACAGCAACGAAAACGTCTGGACCCAGTTGTCCAAAATACGATTAGGCTAATCCCGGGTTAGTGTGAATTTTGGCTTCCGTTTAATTAATGTTCGATGAAGTCTTTTCCCAACGTTTTTCGCCCTCAAGTTTTGAATGTAACTTTTATTTACCCTGAGCTTAGAATTTGCTTTCAGAAAACGTTCTTAGTGAGGCGGATGAAAACCCCAGCTAACTTTTAATCGTAGATTTGCGCTAATCGGTTTTCGAACAACCAGGCCCAGATTTCAAGATATGAATTCTCATTATTGCCGTTATGAGCAGGGACACGCGCTGAAGCTTACAAAAAGTGAGAAAATTCGCCACCATGCCTTCACGCTCTCCAAAAACCCCGTCTTTGGTCATTTTCAGTTGTTTGCCAAGCTCGGTAAAGTGTGAATAAAATTAGCAGAGCGACTGTTTCATGTTTCATGGCCTCGTTACCGTTACTGTCGTCATTGCAGAAGCTATCTATCAATTTTGAGTTAAGACTGAAGCGACGCCAACAAATACAACAACAACAACAACAACTTTATTTAAAGAAGGAGACGCAATGACCTTTTACAGTATTTCTAACTTACGGCCCTCAAAAGTACATTAAAGTAAAAAATATACATATAAATACAAAGGATCCAGTCACGTGATAGATTAACGCAAGAGAGTAAACTGATTCGGCAGTTACGGCTTGTTCAGTTTGTGCAATATATTGACGAACTATCCAGGAACTAAACTGATTACAGCGACTTTGCAGTAAAGAAATAAAACGTAACTGCATTTACCGTCATTCATTCAAGACCCCCACAACACCTTATTGCGTGATACGGGATTAAGTGTGACCAGTGAAAATAAGAAATAAAATCCATGAACTGTGAATATTTTTGCTTTGTGATTTCCGTGAAACGTTAACATGGAATTTTAATTCACTGTTTCTACTTTTTGATGTCCGTGAAACGTGCGCAGGATCCCCCATTCCCTTTACACTCCTCAGATATGGCATTGTCCATTACGAAAAGCTTGGTTACCAATGATGGCACCGACGGTTTACAAAAGGGAACTCACCACCGGCGTCGTTACTTGAACGCGTCTTTTCAGTGTGTTAGTATAGAATGAAAGTTTTAACTTGTGCAGGGGTTTTCAACCAAACTGCCAAACAATCCCAGTAGAGTGACAAAGCAGTTAGAAAACAATTTGTTGGGCAACACACACAAAAAAGAATTTCATAAATTTAATTTTTCAACGTAAAAAATGCCCAGTACGTGTAACGCTTTTGTTCATAAATTTGTGTTTCATTTCTTTATTTTTGTTCATGTCCTTCGGCTCACAAACAAAACCATCTAGTCAGTTTACTAGGAATAACAAATATTCCTGCATTACATTTGACAATAACCATTCTTTTATTACTTTATTGTTTGAAAAATATGAATGTTGGTTGGTGCAAGCGTAGTAAACCCTCTGGACAACGAAATGTTTGTTGACATAAAGTGTGCAACGACCAATGTTTAGTAAGGTTCAGTGCTATCCTATGTACAGCCACCCCTTTCCCTCAGGAAAACAAAGTCGGCCCGGAAAGGAACTTTTGCGATTGAACGTTGGACTTGGCGCACAACAAAGATGGAGTTTATTGTTTTCGGTCCCGCTGAAAGTGGTGATTTGACGCAGCTAATTAATAATTATTGGACGAGATTGAGCAAAATATCGTGATTTGTCGGTGGCGAGACACTGGCAAATCACGATATTTTGCGAAAACCAAGTTTCATTCCAGCACTGAGCTTGTTTTTCAGATTTTTTTCCCGGGAAGCGTGAGACGATCTGCTATTTTTCACTGAATTTGAAGAGCATGGACGCGTGGACACAACTACGCATGAGCACAATATTATTTGCAGCAAAATCACAGTTGGACGGTAATACACACCAGCAGACCATTAATTATAGGCAGTTAATTGTAGGTCGCGTGGTAGGCTCTGGGCCAATGAAAAGGATGGGCGAATGATAACTCCATTTGTTGGTAATTCATTGACCTTCCGCACCCTGACAGTTCGATGCGGCCAACACCAGCGTTCTCATCTTTAAATGGACAGTACTTCGGATTAAAGAAAATAAGGACACACCGCGGGAATGATTGAAGTAAAGGCATGAATGCTTTATTTTGCATTATTTTCAGTTTTTCTTCGGCAACTCAGTCCAACTATAATCTCTTTAATATGGCTTACACCAACCTTATAGCGGAGCTCCGGAGGCCCGAAGGGCCGCCAAGCGGGGCACTATGGTTAAGAAAATATGGTAACCCATCTATTCGAAAAAAATTGGTTTTGGTCACCGTACGTACGTCGTACGTCCGTAGGTCCGCCCTTCTTTGTATGTGATATGAAATGCCGGCCATAATCCAACTGATAGGCTAGTTTACAGCGCACATCTTTGATATTGGACATCCATATTATGACCAATTGACACCTGTCATAACAAGGTATCCGCTAACCAGTATTACGTGACCATATCGCGGGCTCAAGTTAAGACCTCATCGAGGTCAGCTATTTTTTGAAGTTGACCGCTGACCAGGTACTGGTTTTCGATTGTATCGCAGGCTTAAGCCAGGTATGGGACACCCAAACCAAACGAGGCCTAATTTTTCGCGCGCTTTCTGCGGCTCGAGATTTCACATTCAGTTGGTTTTCTTCATTTTTAGCAAAACAACTTCATCTTCTAAGAAATTCAGTTTCTGTCTTTAATTTCGCGAAAAAGGCATAGAAATCAAGAACTACTTAAAAGATACTCCGGAAGGTGAATTTTTAACTGATAAAATGAAACAGCAAAAGGCTTTTCTCAGGAAATTCTTAAATTTTGGATCCACTTGTGTGGAGCCCGGATTGTGTGGTTGAAAAACAAAATATTTAACGTTTCAAGGGCTTGTTCACTAATTTACCGCGGCATCTTGCTGCTCACTATGAAAGCTCACTTAACAACTTACCGTCATTAATGGGAGGAACGAGTAGCGCAAACTTGGTGGAAGAAGTTCTTTCTTTGGACAAACCGTTTGCTATTTTGTAGATGCGTGTTTTTACTATTAGTGGATCGATGCGTATTTTCAATTGGTAGAAAGCTCGACAACACAGGTAACTTATAAATTGAAACTTAACATTTGGTTTAATCTTTTTTACTTTTGTTCAGGAATGAAACTTGCATTTTTGTTCCGACTGGATATATATAACGATCTACTCGTTTTGGGCACAAAGAAGTAGCTAGTCAAATTGTTTGTTTGTTGTTTGGCAAGCGAACGAGTGGTTTTACTCCGCTTGGCTGACTGTACATGTTTTTCGACGTCTGTGTTTCTTCTGTTTCTTAAAGAACTGAAAGAAACGTTTGCACTTATGTTATTAATACATAATCGCAACGGGTCCTCGTAAAATTAAGGATTAGTATCACTTATGTTTTGCGCGACGAGGGCAATTTCAGCAACTTTCTGAAAACTGGCACAAGTGATATTAATCCTTAATTTTACTCGGCCTCGTGCGATTACCTATCCAAACTATCAGGATTGTTTTCCTTTTTTCTTTTCTATGACATTTAAGCTTATGTCTGAACTTAACTTACTTCGAAATATGTAAACATTTTCATCCATTATCGTGTTTGTCAAGCATAACGTTTGGTGGCTAAACGCAAAACAATGTTTGACCAAATACGGGCCAAGTGAGTCCAAAAAATGATTTTTGCGTATTATTGCTGAAATTTTCGACGTTATGCGGCTCATTTGGTTGCTTTTTACCGTTTTTGGACGATTTGTTTGTTGGGGTCGCTAAACGATCAAATATTTGTGCGTAATGCGAAATTTTGGATCAACATGTTAGATCAAACATGGAAAGCCATTTAATGCAGTACTGTGAGAGGTGGCTAACCGTCAGACATGCTCGTCCAGCGAGGTTGGATGAAAATATTTGCCGATCGTTCTTTGATTGCTGAATTTGTTTTCGAACAAACACACGCGTCGACTGTATTGTTTTCTTCTAATGTTTTGAGGTTTTTGAACCACGGTCAATTCCTGTTGACTGCTCTAAACATAAAATATTGGTTCAAGGAAAGCCTTGCGGTGTTGCTCGATACCGGTAAAAAAATAATAATCGTGGAGCTCCGATTTTAGGCTTGGCTAAATCTGTATATTTTATCTCTGTTTGAATCATCTTGAGCTGCCATTGAGTACTCCTTACCGTGTGAAGACGACAAAATAGTAAAAATAAGACATCCCATTTCTTTTTCGTCTAATGTCCCCAGAACAGTTTACCTTGTGAAGAAGACATTTATCTTTCATCTGATGTCCCAAGACCAGTTTAAAATTGTCCTCCCAACAAAATGCCTCGTTTTGAATAGAACGAGTGTAAGTCCATCAAATTAAGCCTGGTCAACTCCAAACTCAAAACATTCTTCAATGTGAACTGTGGGGAAAACGAATATAAAGCCAGCGAAAGATAACATAAAAGCTCTATTGAGGCCTCGGCCCGGGAGGCTTATTTAAGGCGGGACATAACCTAACTGACCGTTTTTGCGTCGCTTAACATGGATTTGACGTTAAGATTCCGTTCGCGTTTCAAGCAAGCCAAAATCGCTATGTTCATCCCACGAAGCTGTATTGTGGGATATGCTGTGAATTTTTTGGGCATATTTCGGAAGAGATAATTTTCTCAAGTATTTGTTAAATTTAGAGAAATAGGGAATACTGAAGATTTAAAATTTGAAGTTGAAAATTAGTAGATGGACACCAAAACAGTTCCCCAACAACCCTCAGTACCCTTGTGGGGTGGCAACTGTCTGGTGGTGTTTCAAAACATTTTTGTACATTTTAAACACTACTTTAAACTCCTTAACATTTCACTCCAATTCACCTTAAATCCCACCTTAATTTCAGGCCTTACTAACAGGGGGTTATTTGAGAGAGGGGCTTTTTTCAAATCTTAAACACGCCGTTTTCGTCTTAAAATAGTTTTCATTACAAAAATCAAACAACTGCAGTGAAACTTTATTATTTATTATAAAATTCATTAATAATTCATAAGACTAACGACCAATCTACGGGTAGTATTTGAGTCACATGTATACCTCTCTAAACCCCAATAAAAAACATTAACTTTCATAACAGTGTCCTGCTCCGCTAATATGTATGCATTAACTTTCATACAGATCTCTACTGATTAACATTACAAACACGACAAACAAAATCTATTGTTTCATTAAACAAGTAACATAAAATATTCGCGTGAGACCTTTATGGGCTTTAAAACGGCTCGCCTGCGGCTCGCCGTTTTAACTGCCCATAAAGGTCTCCCGCTCATATTTTATGTATTACATAAAGTGCAGCAAACAGTATTATGTGTTTGAGTGTATAGTTGTTTTAAAAGATGAATTAAGCCAAATGGGCCGCATGAAGTGGATTTCGTAACAGAGAATAGGAGGGACTGATTACAAAAGCTCATGTTCCAAAAGGGGAGGGGGGATTATTAGAGAGGGGGAGGGGGAGGTCTTATTACAAAAGCCGTCCTCCAAACAGGGGACTTATTAGATGGGTTGGGGTTAATAGAGACGGGGGGCTTAATAGACCTTTTACAGTACATCTATTTTGAAATCAACCATTTTACATTGAAACAGGTGTAGACATCCATTGATTTTTTTGAACTCGGGTTTAACCTTCCGGCCTTTTGGTTTAAACGTTTATTTCAGAACTAGTAGAAATGGAATAGCGATTGAAGTAAACATATTTCGCGAGGTGGTTTTCCTTGTGCCTTTTAATCAATTTAAGCATATATCCTTTGTCAAAGCATATGAGTGGGGGAGCAGGGATGGTGTAGTGGTGAGAGCACTCGCCTTCCACCAATGTGGCCCGGGTTCGATTCCCGGACTCGACGTCATATGTGGGTTGAGTTTGTTGTTGGTTCTCTTCTCTGCTTCGAGAGGTTTTTCTCCGGG
>JAEMWC010000201.1:142500-182500 GCA_016490735.1 Pachyseris speciosa | reverse complement strand
TTGCTAAGAGAAAGATACGCCTTTGCTAAAATATTTGTCTTATTTTAAATACTAGGCAACACGCTATCAAGTACAAATAATCTCGAGGATGAAAACAATCATGCAGTACAATTCCGCTACGTGTCATAGAAAAACCTGATGCCAAGAAAAGTTCGAACTTTTGATATTCATTGACATGGTGTAAATTTAACTTCTCAAGGAAACACGTTAATGTTGGGAAATCCGTTGATTTGTGTTTAATTATTCTTCTAACTTCACTGGTCAGCGACTGTAAACAAGAAGAAATAAAAGAGATGAAGTAGAACAAAGAAATAATAATAACGATCAAAGTTATGTGACTGCGGACATAAAAGATGCTCCACAACTCGTAGCATTGTTCAAAGATTGATCCAGAAATTGGTTTTTAACGACCCCTTGTTTTAACTCGACTCAACCCCAATCTCGAACCCAGAGGCTTCCCTGCCCTTAACCAGCGGTTGGGAAAAGAGCGATTCTGGAAAGATCTGACCCATAAGTCCGAAGATATCGGACATCCGGTTGAACTGCCCCACGTAAGAGTTCTGCTTTACTTCCGTTTATTTGAATTGTTTGAAAATGCCAATCAGAATCGTAAACCTAAGGAATCTTTCAAGGGTCGTTCGTTTCTTCAAGCGTGAAGATTCGAGATATGAGATTGGACTCGACCCACGAGTCAAGGCATGGCACGTAGGTGTTCTTTTGATATTCCGTTATGCTGAACTGAACACTACGAAAGGATTGGCGGTTTAAGATTTTCTTAAGGTTTTTTCCCTTGGTCTCTGTGTTATCACTTTGTCGCTGAAACGGATTGCCAGCATTTTACATTTCTTTTGAGCTTGTTCGTTGCAGCTAATTATTACTGAGGATAATTATTTCCAACGCAGAATTGAAAGCTAACGTTACATAAATAGTATTCATTGATGGTACCTACTCACCCCCTGATTTATTTCCTGAAAGTTCAAGCGTGACATCATCACCAATGAGCACAAATGGAGCCCAGTGCTTCGGATGACTTAAATTCTCTGATTCCCGAAGACTCTTCATAGCCTGATGAAGAGCCACACCAGCACTTTTTCCAACGGCTAGGTGTTGATAGAAGCTCTTCATGAACTCCATAGTCGCCATGTCTGAAATTGCCCACAGGGACGCCACAACTGAACGAGCACCGGCCGCCAGGAAAGCCCAAGCAATACCGACGAACCCCTCGGAACTGATTTCTCCTCTACCACTATGGCAGCAGCTAAGCACAACCAGTTTGGCTCTAATCTTAGCACCCTGAACATCTGACATTTTCAAGATGTAGTCCGCTTCTTTAGGAACTCGCTTGTTCGCTGATGACCTGGATTTTCCATCTTGATTCTTTTCCCATCCTGGGTTTTGGACTAAAGCAATCTCTCCCGTTTCCTTTCGTCCATAAGTTGCGATGTGAACCAGAGTGACGAATGTCATCCGTTTCAGCACCGTACCTTTGGTTGCGTCTTTTCCAGTAAGGGGTGGAATTTTGAGGATATCTCCTGTCATCTCTACTTCTTTTTTCGCACAAGGCAATTGCCTGTCTCTTAACTCTTTCACCTCCCCCAGATATGGATCTCCGACGAGCAGGGCCCCATTCACATTGCTATAGTCTTCAGAGGAATCTGTAATAAGCCTCAAAGTCATTAAAGAGGGTATTGTGCGGATGTAAATAGATTCGCTTAACACAGAGAATGGCGCTAAGCAAAGAGGGCCATCGAGGACAACGATCAACGTTTCGCTTTGACACAAGTCTGCAGTGGGGCCAATGATTGCATCGTGAAGTAGTTGCAGCGGTTTGGTATTGCAACTACCATCATTATCATCATCACCGTCACGGTCATGTTATGCTCACCATCATCGCCACCGTCGCCATCTTCACTACCGTCATCGTTCTCGTGTTCATCGTCGCCGTTGTCGTCTACGTTGTCATCGTCATTGTCACTGTTATCATCAACACCCAAGGTGCGATTCTTGCAAAAAACCTTACCACGAACTCCTATATTCTTAAAGGTAGTTTCCAATAAGACCGCAATTGAATCTTCATCGACATGTCTGCCTTGCACCGCATTTTGTGTAAACTCAACCTTGCTTCTCTCGCTGATAACCCGGCAGAAGGAAATGACGCGGTGTCAGATGGGCTAAAAATACAGTGGTGGGTAACTTGCGTAAAATGTAAGAAATTGTTTCGTTGTTATCAGGTGACATTGATGGACTTTCCGCTAAACCATATCGAGAAAGAGCGTCAGCCAAAGCCTGTGCTCGCCCTCCCTTGGCAGCAGACAAAGCATCGTTAATTCTTCCAAGTTCTAACAGGGCTGTCCACAAACTATTGTAGGCAGAACTATGTAGATCCCGGAAACTTATTTTCAAAGCCTCTTCAGACTTAATGCCGGCCCTGCTAATATTTCGCATCTCAACACTTAACTGGTAATATTCTAAGGCTTTCTGGAAGTTTCCAAGGCGGCGATACGCGTTGCCAAGATTTCCATAGGCTCGTCCCTCTCCAGCTCTATCGCCTACCTCTCTCGCTATTGACAGATGCTTCTCGTGGTGCTCGATGGCCTTCTGGTAGTTTTCATTTGGATTGTTGAGAGATTGGAATTGGTGGTTTCCTGTCCAGAAAAGTCACCCTCTCCCTTGGCCAAGGCGTTGCATCCATTGAGATTTTGGACAATTTCTGTAATGCTTTCTGCCATTCCCCTGTCTGAAACTGGAGAAGCGAACCATGCAGTTAGGAGATAGCAGGCATAAACGTTACCCCCTTTAACATTCTTTTCAGTTGGTTTCCAAGAACAATGCTGCGTTGTGTAGGTGTCCAAAAGGGTGAAAATTCTAAAAAATACTCCATAGTCGGCAAAATAATAACAAATGGAACTGTCTTTTATCTCCTTCGTTTTACCCTAAGACTTTTAGGGTAGCTGGAATCATATGACCGTTCTGTGACGATATTGTTGGTCTCAGGCCCTCTGGGGCTCATGCAGGTGGTAGAAAGTTCCCGGATGGGCTCCCTCGTTCTGTTCTGTATCGCACAGCTCGTGGGTTGGAATCCCGCACAAGCCTGAATTTTTTTTTTCAGGCTATAATTTCACTACTGCTTAAGTAGTGTTCATAACTGCGATGATCATTCACATATTCAATCAGTAATCCGCAGTTCAAATATATGATTTTCATATATATTCATTCTCAAATGTTCACCTCTCACAGGTATATTACAAACCAACAAAACGGCCAGACTGCACCGGTATCGCAGAGGTCGTGGGTTCGAATCCCGTACAAGCCTGAATTTTTTTTTTTCAGGCTATATTTTCACTACTGCTTAAGTGGTGTTCATAACTGCGATGATCATTCACATATTTATTATTGTTTTTTGTTGTTAATTTGCATCGTTTTCAAATTAAAAAATAAATAAATAATTTACGTGATTCGTTTTTCTCAATTTTCGTTTTACGTAAGTCAACAAAATCTACCAGAAGTATCAAATAGTGAATACAACTTGTGTTCTTTGGCGTTAAAATGTTTTTGGCCAGAGACGAACAAAAACTACATTTACAACCGTGAACATCAATTCTTATTGCGTTGCATATGAAGAACCGTGACAACCAGAAATATTCATGGAATGGTTATCGTGTTTTTGTGAATCTAACATCTTGTAAAACAATACAAAATAATCAAGTTTGAAGTTAAACAAATTTAGAACAAGAATTTTTAGGAGCTTTCATGAGATTGTTCACAACGTTCCAAACATACTTTAACTGTCAACGTCATTCTACCACATGTCCTCTAGTAGGGCTTTTATTTTATTTTCATCGTTTCCACAAATTGCAATGTTTTTTTTTTAAGTTTCCCGTATCCCGCGGGTAGTCTAGAGAGAATGGTTCGATCTCATTGGCTTTCAAGAAAATCGTGCAATTTCATTGGCTTTTCATCATCATGGAATCATGTGCCAGGTCAAGGTGGAAAACTACTGCGGGAGTCTTGGGGAGTGGTGGAGAGAAAGGTTTTGGTCAATCGCATGGAGGATCAAATTTCAAATAAAAATGGCGGCCGCTTCTAAAGCCCGGGTGAATTTTCAAGATAGCAGTATGCCGGTCTTAGAGGGGAAACATAGCTTTTTGAAACAGCGTATCGGAAGGAAAAAATCTAAACGACACTCGACAGCTTGAACAATGGAAATTGGTCAGTTCAAAGCGAAGAAATCCCTCTTCGAGGACAGATAGTGGTTTTAGCGAGGCAGTCGAAAATGGATCTTCCCGGAATAAGTCATTTCAAGAATTTTAGACTTTCTACGAAAATTACAGGTTTGAATATGAATTTTTATGGTGCTTTTATTAATTGAACGCGTTTACTTTTTAGGCATAGATACACACTGAATAAATTTTTTTATTTAGGAAAACTTATTGTTTGTTTTTATGCGTCTCTTTTTCACAGAATTGTGTTATTTTACTCGATCTATGTCAACAAACCAAAATTGTGTTTCCTTGTTTGGCTGCTCATTCAAACGGATATAGATTGTGACTCTAGCTAGTCATTCCCAGTTTAATGCTTATATAGACCAATACATCCCGCGTGAACGCCTCCAGGCGTCTTGTTCCATTCATGCTCATCGTCGATTGCTATCCTTATCACCAACGACAAACTATTTATCATTTATCGTTTAATTCATGGACACTTAGTCAATTCCAAGAGTGCCCATCTCCCCCCCCCCCCCGGGGGCGAACACCTGGGCATTTGATTTTTTGAAAAATTTTGATCAAATGCCCCGCTGTGTTTCCAGTTTTGACGGTCAAATGCCCCACTGTCAGGGCCTTAAAAAGGACAAATCAAGTGTAAATCTATAGCAAATCACTTGTTATATAAAGCATTTTGGCACGCTCCCCGCTCATAATGAATATTTTCAGTCTAAAATCGCTTACCTTTTTCAAACCAAATCCGAAAAATTGTGCGCCAAAACTCTTTTCCGAACTCTTATGTCGGCACTCCAAACTTTGAATAAAGGCATATCAACTGTATATTTAGTAAACAACGCAAAACCTACGTGGAATCTTGAAGTGAGGGTAGTGAAGCGGCTCCCGTGGTGAATGAATGAATATTTACACGGAAAACCTTCGCGAAACCCTTTAGCTGGCGACCGCCGACCAATGTTTAGCCGAAAGTCAAATGCCCCACCGTGCGGGACAAATTTTGGATCAAATACCCGGGGTATGCCCGGGGGTGGGGGTATGGGCGCTTTTGGAATTGACTGATACATTATTTTCTTTTTCGCTACCCCCTAACCTTTTGCACACAACTGCCATTTTTAACCAAGTCCAACGCACTCCCTAATCTGTGATTACTCCTAGTTATAAATCATATCTGTAGCAAGTCTTAAGTAGGTCGGGTACAGATAGGGTGCATTCCCCCAAAGAGAAATTAAGATTTAAATGAACGTTAAAACCATTCATGCCAGTTGGAGTTGTCGTGAAAATGTTTCGGTTACAGGATTTACAATTTTTCTACGCAGATGTAAAATTCCTGAATGCTTATTCTAATAATGCGCGGCCAGAATCGGGTCGGTGCAAAACGTGGACCCCCCTTCTGGATCCCCTTCTGGACCCCTATCTGGACCTTTTTTGGACCCCTTTCTTGACCCCTTCCGGGACCACCCTCACCCCTCCCATCCCCGTCAATATAACCAAAATATAATTACCTGGTACAGCTTGTGAGATCTTCAACTTATCTTCACTCTCTCTTTTCTCAAACATTTGCTTAAATCGTAAATTGAGTGCTAAAAAATGCTTAACCTTTAATGATAATTCTTTAGCGTACCATTTCTTCGTGCACCAAAAATATTGTGAACGTCCACATGCGTTCCCATCAGAGTTGAAGGTAGGCATGAGTATTTTTGTAATTTTGCATCAGTTCAATCTCAACATTTCTAAGAAAGAAAAATTCATTAGAAAAATTATTTTACCTACCTTCGCCTCTGATGCGAACGCGTATGTGGGTGCTCACGACATTTTTGGTCAGCGGTGGTAGCCGAAAGCATAGGATGATGCAATCAAAATGCTGAAAAAGAGGAAAAGACCGGAGGAGCTCTTGACTTTTTATAGGCTGTAAAAGTTACAGCCATCATCTGTCACACAACCGACCTAAGAAGAGGCATGGAAATGTTCCTGATTTGTCGTCACAAACTGATTTTCATGCAAGTTTACAAAGACTTACCGCGATTCAAATCAGTTTGTGACGTCAAATCAGGAATAAACCGATACCTCTTACAAGGTCAGTCGTGTGACAGATGATGGCTAGATTATATTTCGGAACTTTTACAGCCTATGATCCGGAGGGAGTCTAGAAAGGGGTCTCGAACGGTTTCCAGAAGGGGTCCATAAGGGGATCCAGAAGGGGGTCCAGAAAGGGGTCCAGAAGGGGGTCCAGAATGGGGGGTCCAGAAGGGGGATCCAGAAAAGGGTCCAGAAAGGGGTCCATAAGGGGATCCAGAAGGGGATCTAGAAAGGGGTCCAGAAGAAGGTCCAGAAAGGGGTCCAGAATCGGGGGTCCAGAAAGGGGTCCAGAAGGGGGGATCCAGAAAGGGCTCCAGAAGGGGGTCCGGAAGGGGTCAAGAAGGGGTCCAGAAGGGGGTCCAGAAGGGAGGGGGTCCACGTTTTGTGCCGACCCGCCAGAATCAACGTCTCCATACAGTACTGATGCATTGTATTGCAAAGTAGACTGCCACAAGTCGACCTCTCGAGGCTCACAGCAGAAAAGCAGAGAGTAGCGAGCTTTTCAGGCCGCGAGGCGGCTGAGCGAGCGACGAAAGTCTAATTGTAAAGCAGCGATGGAAGTCATGGAAATGATCGGTGACGAGATCAGACGATATACTACTGTATGACCTTTACATACATCTATGTTATCGTTCGAATAAATTTCGTATTTAACGACCGACTCGTCATCAGGCGAGTACATATATAGTTATAGTTATATCGACATGGAATATAAACAGAAAATTGAGGTCATTCAGCTGTAAGATGATTTTTGCACGATTCTTGACCGGCATGTACCCCACCGACCATACGTTAAACTGAAAAATGTGATCTTTTTAATTACCAAACGCACGACGCTCGCTTCCAACTCAAAGTACTTTGAAAATGCGAGTGAACTGTGGAGCAGGAAACGAATGATTACGCATAATGCAGGAGTCAATGTAAACTCCCACCCGGGGACAAGGTGGGGATTAGTCGGGAAAAGAAGAGGACTTGAGGGAAATCGCACCCCCGAGGGTGTGGGGGATTGGGGATTTGGGTGGGAATTTGTCGTAAGCCGGCTGTAGCGAAGTCCGCGGCTGTTCATCCCAAACATCAACTCGTGTCAGTTTCGTTGAAGGATCCTCGAGAGGTGAGTGCTTTTGTTATTTAAATCTAGTGATTTGCAATTGAAATCTAATTGCGATCTGCTCTCTAAAAGTGGAGCTATGCAAAGCTTAAGTCTACCGTGTACATCTTTGAGTTTGAAAGCATGTATGACATATGATCTTACTTCTGATCGATTTTCTTCTCATTACTGAATGTGTGTGTATAATCTGCCCTCGTCCTAAAAAGTCTTTCCATTTTAATTGAAACAAAAGTTGTATTCTGATTAAAAGACGAGTTCATAGTCATAATTTGTGGCTCTGTATGTTGCAGCCTGTTATCAAATTTGTATGCAGTGAATGGCCTTGCTTGTTCTATGTTCAGAACATCCACATTGAAAATTATAGAACTTTTTCTCTCTGTGTATGTGCAAGGATACAAGAAAGCTCCATATCTGTGAATTAAGTAAGGAGTGGCTAAAGGAGATGGATCTGTGAATTAAGTAAGGAGTGGCTAAAGGAGATGGGTATCACAGCCATTGGCGAAAAATGTTCGAGGAGAATGTTGGAGAGATCAGTTGAGAGGAAAATGTTGCAGAATGTTCAAATGTTGGAGGAGAATCCAGAGTTTGCGTCAATTTTTCATGACAAGCGTGTTGAGTGTGTCCGTGTCGATGGGTGTTCTGATGAAGCTCCCTCCCATGAAGAAGTACAGTTTTATTGGACAGAGCGGCACTTAATCAAGGCGAATGAGAGGATTGTGGAGACAACTAGACACAGCAGAGGTTCCTATTATTTAAATAGAGTAGAGCTCCTAAATGGCTGTTTAGCTGTATATAGCCCACAGCAACCTATTCACTCCTTCCACTCTTGCAGCTCTTTGTTATACAGAGAAAGGCTTGGACAAGGAACAACTGGCAAAAAATTTAGAGCTAGCATTGGATGTGTACATAAGGAAAGTCTGATGGTGCACCTTGTGCTAAACAGCCAATAAGACTTGTCAAAGGAGCAAATGGAATGAGAGCAAAGCATGTAGGAGAAAGAAGACCCCAATTTTTGACTTCCCTGAAAGGGAAGAAGAAAGAAAAGGAAGCTTTAAAACGATTGGAGCCAACATTGTACAGTTATTTTCAAGACGTTTGGGGCGTGCGAAACAGGCACATAGTCAAAGGCTTGCCACAGCTTTATGTTTTCATGCTTTTACCATGCAAGGCCAAACTTTGCCCTCATCTCAGGTGTCAAGACAATGGAAATTCAGACGATGGCAACACTTGGTTTCCTGGTGGTCCACCACTAACCTATTTTCCCATCCCTATTGCTGATCCAAAATGCCTTGGGGTGTGGGGCATGCAAACAGTGTGGAGACAAATATGCTGGTCACTATCTTCGTCCGCAAGAGCATCTCAAATTTTACCAGACCCATGGAAGACAAGGGATGAAGATTAAGCTCCCATCTGTAGTAATTGCTGAGGCACTGAAGAATGTTGAGAGAAAGGGTTGCAATCTACTGTATGTGGTGAAGAAAAACTATCACTTGCACTGCAACACTTATCGAATGTGTCCACCAGAAGAAAACTTAGATGGTGCAAAGAAAGCCCCTGCAATAAGATGCAAAAAGAATAAAGGTCATACTGAAGGAGATACCAAGGAGAGCACTGGTATGATTATATTAGTCTAGGGACTGAAAAATAAGTTTAGCAGTATTATGTTTGTGACTTAAATGATATCGATCTTTTGTAGGAAATGATGTGTTTTGCTTCTGTGGCCAAGGAGAGTATGGAGAGATGATTGCCTGTGACAGCCCTACACGTTCAGTGGAGTGGTTCCACCTTGACTGTCTGGGGCTCCCCTGTGCCCCAGAGGGTGAATGGATATGCCCTCTTTATACTGGTTTGTATGCATATAAACTAATGATTTTGAAAAAAAAAATGCCCTTTTAATGGCCATTTCTGCTGGGGAGTATTATTGAGGCAATTTACTGAGTGATTATACTGACTACTGCAGCTACTTATGTAAGACTGATATTCTATTATACAGAACTGTGCTTTAATGTTCTTGCTTTTCAGGCTCCTAATCCAGTACATCTCAGGCAAGGGAAGCTGCACATGGTGGGAGCATTTGAGGACTTTGGTAGGTGGACAGCTTTCCCAGGGTGAGGGGAATTTGTTAATATTTGAAATTAGGCTGTCTGTAACAAATCCCCACCTGCAAAGAAGGAGAAAACCTGTGGATTTGATGTCCAATTATGTTAAACAGAAATATAATGACCCCCCCCCCTCCCCACGCATAATGTAAACAGGAAGTTTTGCAATATTCATGTCACATAACTCTGCCCCAAATTGAATCAAATATACATGTATCTTTAAAAATAACACCCTCAACTATTGTCCAAAAATGACCAAATTAGGGTCCAGGAATACCTTAAAAGCAGTACTGAAATCTTGATATCATTTTGAAGCCACAATGATTGTTGATATTTAGTGGCCATAGTTGAGTTCATGTCACAACTGAATAAACAGGTTTTAAAGAGAAACTATTGGACAGTAATGAAGAACTCTTGATTTCCTGCAATTTTGAATAATAGTAATTATTGAAGAATAGCTTTGCCATGTTTTTGTGGTTGCCAGGGCCGAATATTGTAGCAGATGTGGTCGCTCGTACAGCATAAACTTGCCCTCAACAATCTTGTTTTCAGTTCATTAAACTCACTAAGTTTTGCTATAGATGGCAATCCTGATACACACTGTATGCAGGCGATGGGTGATTTTCATCACCTGTAAACAACAAATTCACCTACAGCTCTGCATTTCACCATGAAAAGATATTGTGTGAGGAATATTAAGACTTTTTGCTTTTTATTTCTCTGTCTATTCTCTATTCTTCCACTTCAACCCTATTTGTAAAAGGAAAACTCAGGGCAGTTTGAAGTAAAAATTAATATTAAAATCATTGATTTGATAAATACCCTCAGAATTTAATGATACATTTATTGATAGAATGGCATTGTTTTAGACTTACAGAGAGCATTTGGAAGGTCCGACACACAAGAAGAAGGAGCATTAGCTGCCAAACAGAAAGAGAAAGAGTCCCTTCCATCCATTACAATGTTGCATGTACTGGAACAGATGCATTATGCTGCTCATCCAAAAGGAGCCAATATTAAACATCAAAAGGTACTTGTATGTATGCTCTGTACCTAATTATAATTAATCAGGATGGTTGTTATTAAGGGCTGAGGCCAGAGTTTCCTCAGATATTTCGATACAGGCGTATGTGATTAGCTTGGTACAAAAAGCAACATATATTGACTAAACCTTAATACAGTTACGTAGCTGGAATCCGTGCCAATTTTTTTGCATTAGTCACAGCCTTGATAAGCAGTGTTAAATGACACAGGAGTAAGAAAAAATAGAGTTAACACTCTGCAAGAGGTTGTCGCAGTGAAAGCATCGTGAATTCAAGCACTTTGAGATCCTAAATTGCTGGATAATAATTAACATACAATATAATTCACTCATAACATGTTTTTTGGTTAAAGAAACAAAGACAAATGTATTTAAACAATGAGTCAATACACTTCTTTTGCTTTTCTGCGGCCAAATTCTTGACACTGCTATCAACAAAAGAAGACAGTCTAATAGCTGTTATAGTCAAACTGTGTTGCTAAAGGTCTTGGGTGTGCAAGGTGGCAGTACTACACGTAAGTGATCCACAGCAAAAAGTAATCAAGTTCAGTTACAATGTAGCAGGAAAATTGAATGAACCCAGGACACTGTTTAAACCTGTGAAATTTGACAGGATAACCTTTTATCATGGTTCTTTTGTTGAAACTACAGGAAAATTGTTCTCAGGAGGTTTTCATGCTGAAATTCTGTGTTTAATAGATTCTTCAGCCCCGTGCTCCTGGTACACAGTTAATACCACAACAGCCAACCAGTGTTGTTGTTTTGTGGCATGCAATTCAAGTAAATGAATCTTTATCTTGGATGGCAGGAATACGGGTGTTATGGGCAATATGGCAGTTGCCTGGCTTTTGTGTAGTGAAACATTATTGCACAAAGACAAGTTATTTGAATGAATAAAAATTAACTCATGCATGAAGATACAGTCATGTACTTGTGTCGACATGTGCATTTTCAAATGCAAGAAAGAGTGTGCATGCTTTTGTATGTGCATTGGTTACTGGTACTTTTTATGCCATTTCTTTTTTCCATTATTTTAGTTTCTAGTTTTTTTGTAAGGTGCTTGTTTCACTGTGACTTTGCTTGAGATTTAAGCTATATTTTGCTTCCAAACGTGGTAAAATTACACCAGAAACTTGGCAAACCCATCCCTGAGCCTGCTTTATTGAAGCCTCCAGAAGCCAAGGACACTGCAAAAGAAAATGGAGACAAAAAAGCTGGTGCTGGGAACAAGGGACCTCAACGAAAACCACCACCCAAGAAGATGGCTGCTTCAAAGATCACTTTTGTTGGTGGCACAAAACTGACATCAACTGGAATAGTCAAAACTGATACTGCTGCATTTCCTGGGGCTGCATCTGGAAACACCAGTTCTGGGTCTGCTTCAGGAAATGATGTTGAGATGGAAGAAGGTTAGTGCAGTGGTAGACAGTACAGTAGAGGAAAGGCTTCATAAGTATCACATCTAGTTGTCAGGGGCAAGCAATAATTCTTGATGGGAAAGTAGAATTTGCACTGAATTGCCTTTATGTGAACTAAATAAAAGTCTGTTAGTTGTCAAGGGCAGTGATCTGGGATTCTGCCACTTGAGAATGAGTACAACTTGCCAGGAGTGAGCACATTGGTAAGAACAGGAGTCTTAATATTATTGGGTCAACTGGAGATAATTAATAAAGAGTTGCTAAAAGGAAAAAATTAATGCCAAATGACTTATTCATTGCTCAGTATAGTGTTAATACATGTACAATGTATATCAAGTATTTTATATGAATGCCCTATTAACAATAACGTGTGTCTTTGTAGAAAAATTTGACTTGGCAAATTATACTGGTATGGACAAGAGCAGACTTGTTGGTATGTTTCTAACGAGTTCTTCAGTTTTTCATAGTGCGCATGTATTCTCTTTTCAGTGCTATCACAGTATCAAGTAGAACAGAGCCCTACCATAGTTTTTTCAAGTTTTTTTTTTTACCATAGTTTTTTTTCAAGGCACACTGGTTTTTTTTTTTTTAAGATAATAAATATTATACTATTAATTTTAGACTAAAACTTACACAAAAAAACATAATAAAAAAAAGCATGTGCTCTGTAATGTGATACCACGCTAACATCACAAACACCTCCATTGCGAGAAATTTAAACTGTGTTTCTTTACAAATTATACAAATCTTCTTTGTCCATCTATCCATGTTTGTGCACTGACATTTGAAGTCGGTCAACGCAAGCAATCTCATGGCTGGCAACTCAAACCAAATTGTCTTTGAGCAATTGTGACAATTTATGCTTTTGTGTAATCAAGGTGAATCAGCTTTAGTTGTATTTGCCCAGGCAAGGGACAATTTCACTAGAATCAAGTCAGGAATCAACTTTTTTGCTAAATTTACAATTATTTGGTTTTTTTATTACGTAAGTTATAAGTAAAAAAACTTGATAAAATGTGTTCCCTCCACTTTCTCCGCTCTTTGTTTTTGCATAGCATTTTTGCTTTTGTTTATTACAACTTAATTTGTTGTCGCTCCACGTGTATTAATTTCCTTCGCATGTTCCTTCTCAGTTTGTAGTGCATCTTATAACCAAGCGTTTTGTGGAAATTTTGCTGAGTTGGGGTGCATCTTATAACCGAGTGTGCCTTATAATCGAAAAACTATCAATGGTAATTTAATTGTTGTTGTTTCTTTTTCCCATGACTGTCACTCACTGAATGCAATATTTTCTAGTGTAGCTTATTCTTTTTTCTCATGTATGCCTTGGTCATGTTTCAGGCGGAGAGTATTTAGAGAAGATTAAAAAATGATGAGGGAAAGGTCGTCAGCTTCCACTGCAAACTGTGTGAATGCAAGTTTAATGATCCAAATGCAAAGGAAGCACATTTGGCTGGACACCGTCATTGTTTATCATACAAGATTAGTTGTGCATGCAGAACTGCTTTGGTTAAAGGTGATTACTTACAGATGAAGAAATTATACAGTAACATACATGTATATGAAAAATCTTAGTTTCTTACATTGTTACCCAATATAGCTGTATTTTTCTGTTGTCAAAAATGATTTGGAATAGTTACAGAAAAGTTATTCTTGTCATGAGGGGTGGCAGGATTTGAAATGTACTTTGTTCTATCAGGATTGAAGTTGGTCATCTTTTTCCATTTCGTTTGTAGAAAATTTCAGCCTTACCTTGTGGTTGACAGTAAGCCCAGTGGCTGTGGCCGCCTAAGCAAAGGACAGGAAGACAAGTTCTGCCGACAATGGGAACAGGAGCAGTACTGGCAGTGGAAAAAGTAGGACTTTTATGTGTCTTGTTGTTTCAGCAGTGTTTGCATATAGATTTAATTTATAATAGTGTTAGCTTGGGAGGATTGTAACAACACAGCGAAGCAATAATAGACCAAAAGAGGCAGGTACAAAAGTCGGACCGGATCAACTTGGACCGCCAGTCCGGGTCAGATCAACTCAGATCGACTCGGAACATCTCGGATCATGAAAAAAAAAACATAACATTAAATGAAATTAAAACTTTTACCCCTTTGAAGGTTAAAATTCCGGTCAAAAATGGGCCAAATTAAGAAAGACTCGCGACGTTTCTCCGTGTTGTGCTGTGTAGTCAAGCTGCCATTTTGTAGTCTAAGTGCCAGTTCCTCTCGGACTCGTCTCGTGTTTATCCATCCCTGATCCCACGATGCCCCGTCGATCTCCATGATCATGGACCCAGATGAAGATTTGCATCTGTCCACCAAAATGATAGTTTCAGAAGGATTGCATTTCACTCCTCATGGCAACAGACAGTAGCGTCCATGTCCGCGTGCTAATATCGCAACAAAACAAAGCCTTTATCTAAAGTTACACTCCAAAAAATGACTCACTACACATTATTCAATAATTAGGGAGATTCTAAACATAAAAACGGCGATCCAAAGGATATTTAGTTGCATTTGAACAACATGTTTATGTTAAAGTTAGCGTGATAACTAGTTAGTTTCTGCTGACTTAATAAAATGTAGATGTAGATATTGCGAAGCTCACATGAGTTCATTCAGCTCAATTTTTCGCGCTAACTATGAAATTCGTATTAAAAGAGGTTTCTTAAAACATAAAACTGTGAAAACAAACGATAAAATCCGACGTTTCAGAGTAGTCATGACTCCATTATCAAGGAAAATATAAATGAGATCATGCAAATTACAGCATTTAAAGCAATTTTGGCGCGAAAAAATTAAACATAAGAGGGTGCGAAGATTATAAAAATACTTTTGCACGAATGGAGTCTGATTGCACGTTGAGATTTGGCTTTAAAGCTCTTATAAAAAGCATTTCGTACACTAAGCAGTCAAATTTAGTTTTGCATTTCTTAAGCACTTGGAAACGTTTTAACAGGTCCTGAGGCGTTGTTCTGTGCATGTTCTTGTAGTGTTTGGCAATGGCGGAGGATTGTTGTTTGTGTATTTTTCCCCAATTACGTAAATGTCCGCGTGTGTAACCTACATAACCTGCATCGCACAGGTCACATTGAAAACCATAAACAACACACTGCTGACTTACAATTGGTGGTTTTGTTTCCTTCTCCAATGAAATCCGCAACTTGGAAATTGCAAACGGCAACATCTTGGTCTCGTATGACGCGTCTTCCCTGTTTACTAACGTACCCTTAGATGAAACGATAGAGCTCCTCGCGAACAGAGCTTTCACAAACAATTGGTTTAATACAACTTACAACTTAAACCTCACCAAAACGGATCTTGTGGATCTTCTCAGTGTTGCTACTAAAGGACAACTATTCCAGTTCAATGGAGCCCTGTACGAACAGACTGATGGCGTGGCTATGGGGTTCCCTCTAGGTCCTTTACTAGCTAATGCCTTCATGTCCCACATCGAAGAAAATCTTGAGCGAGAGGGTAAACTCCCTTCTTTCTATCGAAGATATGTTGACGATACGCTCACCATCATGCCCAATACAGAAACAGCATCCAACTTCTTGCACACACTCAACATAGCACATTCCTCCGTAAAATTCACGATGGAAACCGAATGCAATGGAATGCTCCCATTTCTGGGTATCCAGTTACTGAATCGATCGCCGCAAATTGAGACAAAGGTGTACGTGAAACCCACTAATTCAGGTCTACTCTTGCACTATCAGAGTCATGTTGACAATTGGTATAAAAAGGGTCTACTGAGAACTATGCTTGATCGAGCACATCGTTTGTCTTCATCTTGGACACATTTTCCGATGACTGTGACCGTTTGAAAACAGTATTCTCAAGGCTGAAGTATCCTAAACATCTTGTTAATTCTACCATCAAAAGTTTCGTTGACTCAAAGGTTTGCGATCAGCAGCAACCTTTATCACCATCTCAAGAGACATGACACGATTCGAGTGGTTTTACCATTCAAAGACCAAATCTCAGCGGATATTGTGAGGAAACAACTTAATGATTTGAGCCTAAAAATACATACCACCATCCAGCCTGTGTTTGTGAGCTGGAAAATTGAACAAGAACTTAATGTTAAGGAAACAAAACCACCAATTGAAGGGCTCGGGGCAAGAACGTCCCCCCGGTTTTTGGTCGATTTTCGATGTGCTCAATAGAAACTGAGATTTGGCATGTGGACTTCATTCCAGTTAAAACACATTGCTCTGTATCTGTTTTGGCTGATTTCCTCTTCGTTTTCGAGAAATAACGTATGCAAAAAACCAAGTCAGCTCATTCCCTTGCGTATTAATATTCATGCGCCAATTGAATTACCTTTAGAGCACCTGAAATGATTGACGCTTGGAAAGTATTGTTTGATAGTGTGACGTAGACTATACATTTGGCGGTTAAAACATCGATTTAAGGTTCATTGATAGCAAACTTACGTGACTGTGAGGTGTCGATTGCTAGCTAAATTTAATCGAAACTCGCCAGCCTGGTGGTCGAACGGACGTCATTTAATTCTGTCGATCGGCAAGTCAGACACTTCTGAAAGAAGCCAGTGGTGTTTCTCTGTGCGTGCCAAACACTGGAACAAATCGGCGTTTCGCAGTACAGAGTACTGAGCCAGGCGGGACAGTCTGAAAGCAACTCTCGTCTTAAAAGCCGCCCGCAGTTGATAGTCTTGGCCCATTTGCCAAAGGTTGCCGTGCTAGAAATTCGGAAATAAGAGTTGTTTTTTGACTGCGTCGAAAAATATGGGATGTTTGAAGACGTGTTGCGCGCTCGAAAGGATGTTTTTATGCCCACAATTCTATGCGACCACAGAGGGCGCTGTCTCCTTGAAAAGTTCTCGCGAGGACTGGAAATGAATATTCGCTCGGCTGCGGTGGGAAAATTTTCACTTCGGAGCGGGAACATTACGGAGAATTCATCTAAGAGTTGGAAATCGGCAAGACGAGCAGTCAGTCCGTTTTCGATGAGCTGAGTATCTTGGCAAACCAGTGCAAGGAAAACTTTCTTTGCCGCACGCAGCAAATATTCAAAGCACAAATGACGTGACAAGGTGACAGCGTCCTCTGTCTGGTTATGTGAACACACGTGAAGATAAACATGCTGGCGTATTTTTACTCGGGATACTGTAAGTATACCGAGTTATAAAATGTGTCAGATTTCAGTCTTTTTTTTTTTCTTTTTTTTTTTTTTTTCTGTGCAGCAAAATGCACAATACAATTACGTTCCGGTGTTTGGATTGGCCAATACACAATAGCAGGCACGTGGCGGTGTGTTCATTGGTTAAAGCAAACCGCATAGTCCAAAGGTCGAAAGGCTAACATCACGCGACGGTTGTTTACAAGTTATGCAAATTCATCGTGTTTGAGTTGTGAAGCTAGATATTTTAAGACAGCACAGTCTGTCCCCGTGAAAAGGTTTGCCGAGTGTTAAGAAAAAGTTGGAAGCCTCGCACGTGTAATCGATATCACAAGTCGAAATCAAAGGCTGTGACAGAAAAATTACAGATTTGCACAAAGTTGTTTTCGTAATGTGATACCTTCCATTTAATACGTGACCGCAAGTGAACACCCAAGGTTAAATAATCCACTTCGACCGTGGAACAAATTTTCCTGCACATATCTTTGCAAAGTTGTGAAACTGGATTTTAATACAGTACAGACTGTCCGTGTGAAAAGGTTTGCCGAATTTAAGACAAGGTTGGAAGCCTCGCACGTGCTGTGAGTATTGACTCGAATTAGAACGTTGTGACAGTTCTATATTTAGATAATCGCAAAGTTGTTTTGATGTAATTTGATCCGGATTATACCACAACTCAATCGCTGTGACAGTTCTATATTTAGAGACAAGTTTGCGAATTTTTGGTTTTCACGTGCGTCAGAAAAAAAAAAATAAAATTAAACATTTAGATTTTTTACCTTCATCAGGTAAATGACATTTAAGCCAAGTAACACGCTTTGTTTTGAAAATAGAGCAGTTTGAATTTCAAGTTCTTTTTACAATGCGCGACATCTGGACATGTCACATACACGGAAACGATTCGCCTTGTGTTTTCAAGTTTGTTTTCAAGCTTCGCAGAGAGAAAAAACTCCAGATGTTGCCACTTAATCTAGAAGTCATCAACAACAGCTGACAAGGAATGTGGATGGCAACTCTCAAAACGGTTTAACGAGCTTTGCTCGAACGTGAACAAAAAGGTCTTACGTGAACCCAAAAGCAAACCATTAGCCGGATAGTTTCGAGAATCAGAAAGCGTGCGTCCGGCTTCTGGAACAAAAAAGTATCCCGAGTTAACGCTCATAGAGCGTCTTGTAACATATAAATCACTTTTGCATCGAGTACCTCGGTTAGTTCGCTCATATGGAGTCTTGTAAACATCATCAAAAAGTATTTTCACGCGAGATTAACGGCAAAAAGCATTTTCACCCCAGATAAACAGTTAAAATTATTTTCACGCGAGTCGTGTGATGTCCGTTCAACCACCAGGCTGGCGAGTTTCGATTAAATTTAGCTAGCAATCGACACCTCACAGTCACGTAAGTTTGCTATCAATGAACCGTAAATCGATGTTTTAACCGCCAAATGTATAGTCTACGTCACACTATCAAACAATACTTTCCAAGCGTCAATCATTTCAGGTGCTCTAAAGGTAATTCAATTGGCGCATGAATATTAATACGCAAGGGAATGAGCTGACTTGTTTTTTTTGCATACGTTATTTCTCGAAAACGAAGAGGAAATCAGCCAAAACAGATACAGAGCAATGTGTTTTAACTGGAATGAAGTCCACATGCCAAATCTCAGTTTCTATTGAGCGCATCGAAAATCGACCAAAAACCGGGAGGACGTTCTTGGCACCCCGAGCCCTTCAATTGTAAATCAGCAGTGTGTTGTTTATGGTTTTCAATGTGACCTGTGCGATGCGGGTTATGTAGGTTACACACGCGGACATTTACATAATCGTGTAAAAGGACACAAACAACAATCCTCCGCCATTGCCAAACACTACAAGAACATGCACGGAACAATGCCTTAGGACCTGCTAAAGCGTTTCCAAGTGCTTAAGAAATGCAAAACTAAATTTGACTGCTTAGTGTACGAAATGCTTTTTATAAGAGCTTCAAAGCCAAATCTCAACGTGTAATCAGACTCCATTCGTGCAAAAGTATTTTTATAATCTTCGCACCCTCTTATGTTAATTTTTTTGCACCAAAATTGCTTTAAATGCTGTAATTTGCATGATCTCGTTTATATTTTCCTTGATAATGGAGTCATGACTACTCCGAAACGTCGAATTTTATCGTTCGTTTTTACAGTTTTATGTTTTAACTATGAAATTACTTTCTTAATTACTTGAAATGCCTTTCAGATCGTCGTCCTCCTCAAAAACTATCTTCAGGATCTTTGAAAATCATTTTAAGTTCGTTTGTATCAAATGTCAACCATTTTGGACTGAAATCCATTTTTGTCAAGCAGGCCAAGTTTTGCTTAATCTATCTAAATCTTAGCTAAATCTATCAACTTCCTGTTCTCCAAATTAGGAGCCAAACAGAAATAGAGCAAATTTCTGCAAAATCACACAGCGTAACAGAAATGGGTTATGAATGAAACTACCAATTTGGTGGACAGATGCAAACTCATTGAGAAAGATTTACCTTCATCTGTGTCCATGATCATGGAGATCGACGCGGCAGGATCAGGGATGGATGAACACGAGACGAGTCCGAGAGGAACTGGCACTTAGACTACAAAATGGCGGCTTGACTACACAGCACGACATGAAGAAACGTCGCAAGGCTTTCTTAATTTGACCCATTTTTGACCAGAATTTTAACCTTCAAATGGGTAAAAGATTCAATTTCATTTAATTTTGTTTTTTTCATGATCTGAGCCGATCCGAGTTGATCCGAGTTGATCCGACCCGGACTGGCAGTCCGAGTTGATCCGGTCCGACTTTTGTACCTGCCTGACCAAAAGGGCTGGATTGCCAAAGTTGCATGCTGACTATATGTAAACGGATACAGTCAAACCTTGATTATCTGGACCTCGATTATCCGGACTTGCTTAGCTGGTCCCAGTTTTTCATGAATATTAATTAGCCATATTCAAGGTCTGCAACAAAACTTTTTTCCTTCAAATTAAGTAATGAAACTTCCATTCAAACTGAATTTGTTTTGTTTCAAAACACGAATCTGTACGCGTTTTGAGCTTGCACTCACCATACTAATACAAAGCATTTCACTGAGCTCTGATTTGCTCAGATGTTCTTTGTCATTAATATTCACATTTTCAATTATCTGGACTCTCGATTACCAGGACTAATTAGCTCAGTCCCCACGAGTCCAGATAATCGAGGTTCGACTGTAGTGCTAAATGTAGTGTTTGACTGAAGATGTACAGAACTGTCACTGAAGCAGTATTACCCAAGTATTAATCAGGGTTTTCAGTAAGTTTTGAAATAGCTGTCTGAGTTAACTAAAGTTTGCAGCAACCTGGTGAATTTTTTAAATAATTTGAGTAAAAATACAGAAAAAGTATATGCAGTGATTTTTGTCGGTTGCCGGCAGTGTGAAGCTCAGTGCAACATGTTCTTCAAACGCTATCAAAAACCCTGGCAGAAGGCTGTCAACTCATTCAAGGGATGAATTGATTGTAATAAGTTCCTTAATCTTATACCAAGAAGAAAACTTTTGCAGGGAATTGTTCTAGAATCTTTGTGTTATTTGTGAACAGGGGAAGGCATGAGGAAGAGTTGCGCCATTGGGAAGAAGAGGAGTATTACAGAAGAATTGCAGAAGAGGAGAGATTTTGGGAAGAAGAACATCGCAGACGCTTTGAGGCTGAATTCTATGAAGGATGGGGCCCTGGCAGAATGGGACCACCAAGAGGTCCACCTGGACCTATGGGACCACGCCCACTCATGGAAGGAGTTGATATGGGACCAGTAAGGATAGCCACTGTTACTGGATTGAACAGATTACTCTTTTTTTAATACCACCATAGTCACAGAGAAAGAAGTGACCAGGAAAAGAATACCTGTAGCTTTAGATGATGTGGCATTACTCTGACTTCTTTTTATTGTTTTTTTTTTACAGCCACCACCCATGCCACGCCCAAGATATGACACACCCAATGACCGCCTTGTAATGGCCAAGCATTCAAGCATTTAATATCCTAATGAGCAAGAACTCCAGGCAGTGCAAAAGATTGTCTCTGCCTCAGAGAAAGCATTGAAACTTGTCTCAGACCTGATTGCTGAACAGGATCAGGCAGCACAGCCCAAGAAAGAAGAGAAGGAGGAGGGCAAAGAGGAAGCTAAGGTGGAAACAAGGGAGTCTGAAGAAAACAGTGAGGACAAAAAAGAGAGCAGCGAAGAGAAAAAAGATTCAGGCAAACCATCCTCACCATCACGTAAGTTGTACCAGAATACCATTTCCTGTGACAAGCCTAAATGTATCTTTGTATCAGTGGTCTTAATGGTGTTCTGTCTTCAGATCATTGTCTATAAGGGTATCAGGGTTACAGCTGTTTTTCTGGATACAGTTATACTCATGACCAATATAGGTTCAGAGCCAACTATGGTAGTCTCACCTGTTGTCTTTGTAAGTATGTATGGCCCTGTTCCTTGTGGAGTTCCTTGCAAGTTTGCCTCAGTGTTAAATGCAGCATCAAATATTTGACAATATATAGGAAAAATCCACAACTAATGCGATATTTTGGGTTACGGCAGGTGCACTTAAAGGTGTGATGAGAGTTGGAGTGCTTGCCAAAGGTTTGCTGCTTCATGAACGCCTCGACGTCAATCTAGTGGTACTTTGTCATGGTAAGAAAGCTCATTATATTGAAGTCATTTCTGTGCAAAAATTATGCCATCCAGCTTTATTTTTATTTTTAGAGTCATACAACTGTGTAGTCGATGTCAACTGTATCAATAAATATTGTGCTGGGGGCACACTCCAGTTTTTGTGTAAGCATTGTTAACTTTGTTTGCATGCAATACCAGAGATGACGTCTTTGAAGACAAAACAAAATCACCGTTCTGTTACTACAAGAAATAGCTAGTAAGAGATTACTGAACCAAACTAGTAATTTACAAAGAATGTTTTTATTCCTTTGCAGAAAGTCACTGAGGAAAAGTATGAAGTCAAAACTGTGTATGACTAAGCTGCCCTGAAGATCATCACCCCTAATGATCCTAAGGTGGTCGTCACTATCACGCTGACCTCCCCTGTCATGCGCGAGGGAGATGATAACACTGAACAATGGTACCTGCTATTTTGTCCTTTTTGCTATCACGGGGTCCTGAATAAGTCCCTTCTTAAATGTAACATTGCCAACATTTGGTTGCTGTTGTTTCATTGGCTTTTGAACTCTAAATTATTTTCTTTGGCTGCTGAATTATCAAAACTATGTTTGTTTTCAGCAGAACTTTTTTTAATAGGTGAAAGGTGCTTGTTACAAGTTTATCTTATGAAGGGCCCTGTGATTTATGTATACTTAGTATACCATTTATTTTTACTACCTCATCATAGTTGATTTTGCTTTTGAGGAACATAAAATCAAATTGGAAGTGTTAAATTATTTTGGCTAAAATAATTCCCATCTCCTTTTGAGAAAATGTTGTTTTAATCCACATGGTTGAAATTCTCTCCAGTCAGTGTTTCAGAGATATTTGTTTCTTGGGCACTTATTTCCCTGAATAGCGATCAAAGTTTTACCATTTTGTTTCTTAAAGAGATTTTAAAGGTGGCATCAAGAAGATTTTGTGTTGCTTGGAAAAACATTTTTTGGTATTGCTGTCTTGTCTAGTGTGCTTCAACACTTGAGACATTAAAGTTGCTGATTCGTTGTTCCTCCAAAGTCCAAAAACATCTGATATTATACACTAAAACAGTTTGTAAGCAAGAAGCAATGCCTGTGCACAGAGCTTAGCAGCCTTGTGCTTGATAATCATTCTGATGTTGTTGCAAATCTGCAGAATTATCTGTGTAATTTTTGTACACTCAGATGTCCTCCGTCCATGCTACAGCGTGGGGGAAGGAGGTGGAGAGATTCTTGGCTTTGTGTGTATTTGTTTGTTTGTATATTTGTTGGTATTGTCTATGTGTCTTGGCCTACCCATTCCAATTCCAGGCAGTAGAAAGCATCCACTTAAGCTCTTTGTGAATGATGAGGTTTTTTTCCTCAGAACGTGAGTCACATGTAGTGAATCCATGCCACACAATACACGGGTAGGAAGTGCAACAGCCCAAATCTGCAGAACAGGTGTTGTTGGAAGTGTCACACAGCATCCACACTTTGTAGTTTAAACCCCACATTACAATTGAAGGGCTGAGGGCATAAACTGCCTATGTGTAATTTTCGGCCGTTTTTTTAGTTCGCTTGGATTTGTCCAAATTTTTGCATGTGAACTGCATTTTGATTCAAAAACATTGTCCCGTATTTTTTTTCACCGATTTCTTTTTCGTTTTCGAGAAATAACGTATGCAGAAAAAACACCTAAAAGTACACATAGGCAGTTTATGCCCCAGCCCTTCATATGTCTGCCTTATTAACATGCATGAAGCAATGCCCAAGGGTATTCTTTATGCGCAATGTGCCTTTTTGACTCATAAAGAGCCCACAAGATGCCCATCCGACTTGGAAATGGTCGACGTTTTCAAATGCAGCACTTATTACCAGAGTTTTGCTTACTGATAATGCTCAAGAAGCTTAGCTGGAAAACAGTGCGCAACATTCTGGGTTGACTTAAAAACAGCACACAGCAACCTTGGTTAACCTTAAGCCAGCGCGCGTAGATTTTGTCCGACTTGAAAACAGGACTCAAAAGATTTAGGGTTATTGTTAAGTTTAGAGTTAGGGTTAAAATTAGGGCTAGGGTTACAGTTAGGGTTAGGGTTAGGGTTAGAGTTAGGGTTAGGGTTAGAGTTAGGGTTAGGGTTAGAGCTAGGGTTAGGGTTAGAGCTAGGGTTAGGGTTAGGGCTAGGGTTAGGGTTAGGGCTAGGGATAAGGTTCGGCCTAGGGCATTTCAAACGCTAACGTTAAAGTAAGCGGCGTATTTTGAGTCTCGCACAGGTTTCTTGGTTTCTTGGTTCCTCCGAAATGAAAAGAGCGCACAGGTTTCTTGGTTGATTCTTAATTCTTTCGGGAAGGCTTTGGCCGATGTAAGTAAAGTGTTGAAGAGGGTGTTTTGGTTGAAAACGGCATACAGCAGGATCGGATTTGATTCTAACTCAGTGCTTAAAAAGCTTGCTGTCGGCTGAGAAATAGAATAAAATACTAAAGAAGGCTGTTTTTATTTGAAGATAGCTTTTGGCTACTACCAACAACTTCTGTTCGTGAGCAACACCGAAAATTTGAGTTAACGATGTTCAAGGGCAAAATTAAGAGTTAAAAGAGTAAGCTGTTTCCCGTCGGTTTCCGCTTCGAAACAGAGATTTGACTGGCGCTTCGCGTGCTTTGGTCATTATTGAAACGATTTTGAAGGGTTCATTTTCGTCGTCAAATGGAACTAGTGGAATGAAATTCGTATCACAAATCAACGTAAATGACGACAGTGAAAAAACTGGAACAAAATACTTAACTAGTTTTGTTGGCTTCAAGACGTAAATATTTGCATAAGATGTGAAATTTAATCCGTATCGTCTGATGCGTAACACAACGACTTGTTAAGATGTCTCGCGTGCAAATACGTTTTTGCTGGTGTTTATCTCGCTTGAAAATACGTCTTGCTGATGTTTACAAGCCTCCATAAAATCAAAATAACCGAGTTGATCGACGCAAAACTTATTTATATTTTGAAATTGGGCAGCATGTCTCCCTGTGTTTACATAACAACTCGACGACCGACCACGAGTAATATTTTCCACGCGCGCCCATGCAACTTTTCCCTGGACTGTTTTCAAGATAGTCATCGAAAACGGACGGACTTCTCGTCATGCTGACTTCCCTCTCTCGGATGAATTCTCCGTAATGTTTCCGAATTTTGACGAACTGTTTCACGGCTTCGATGGCCCGCGAGACAGCGCCCACTTCGGCCGCAATGAGTTGTGGGAATGTTAAGCCCTCCGCGTGCGAAGGACACTCTGCAAACATCACTGACTTTTTTGCCCTAAAACTCCAAAAACACCTCTCCTTTTCGGAAATTCTAGCTCGGTAACCTTTCAGAAATGGACCAAGACTAGCAAAACCGAGCCGCTTTTGAGACGAGAGATGTTTTCAGAGTTTTTTTTCTGCCCGGCTCTTAATCTCTACTCCCAAACCGGAGAGTCAAATTCATCTCTCTCTTCATGGTTTGGCAAGCAGAGAAAACACGACTGGCTTCTTTCAGCCGTGTTAGACTTATGGATCTTAAGACTTCATGATGTCCTTCGATCACCGAGCGAACAGGCAAATTGACATAATTCGATTAAACCAAACAAGCTAGCGCGGATCGAGTCGGGAGCTTCGGCAGACACGTTGCGTAAGTACCAATGTTTTAACCGGCAAAACTTTTAGTCTACCTCACACTATGGAACAATCCTTTCTACCTATCAATCATTTCATGTCCAGTTTCAGTTTTACCCTTCAGTTACGAGCACTTGGCGCTAAGTTTTCGAATAAAGAATACCCTTGGGCATTGCTTCGTGCATGTTAATAAGGCAGACATGTGAAGGGCTGAGGGCATAAACTGCCTATGTGTAATTTTCGGCCGTTTTTTTAGTTCGCTTGGATTTGTCCAAATTTTTGCATGTGAACTGCATTTTGATTCAAAAACATTGTCCCGTATTTTTTTTCACCGATTTCTTTTTCGTTTTCGAGAAATAACGTATGCAAAAAAAACACCTAAAACTACACATAGGCAGTTTATGCCCCCAGCTCTTTATTGCAGCTGTATAGTTCCTCCATCAGTGTTTCTTACTGAAATATTCCCAATTTCTTTTAATTTTCCCACATTACTTGATTTTGACTACAAATGGTGAAAGTAATCATGGCAACACAAAAGCTAGGCAGCATTCTGTTAGGTTTCCATTTTTTAGAAATTGAATTCACATAGTGTTCCCAGAGAGCTGCTACATCTGTAAAGCAAAATGTTGTTGGAATTATAATTGGGATTTATTGCTTTGACATCTGGCAACTGGCATCTCTACAGTTAAGGGTATTTTCCCTCTAAAAATAAACAGCCAATGCCAATTCTGTGTCTTGTGGTGTGTGTCTGTGTGTGTTTTGTGTGTCTGGTTCATGACATTTAGATGTGCTGGGACACCTTTTCACCTTTTTTTTTCCACCCGATTCTCACCCGTAGCTGAAGACAACCCTCAAGTTCTGGACAGGCCAAAATGCTTAGCTGCATTGGCATCGCTACGACATGCTAAATGGTTTCAGGTTCGGCTCATTTGCTGTATGTTTTAAGAGGAATTGTCACATTCTCTTGTGCTGTGTTTGCCTGTTGGAAGTACATCTGATGCATGAGTATGGACTAGCAAGAAATGCTACCCACTCCTCCATGTTGACTGATAGCTAGGGTTGACAAAAAGAAAAAAAACATTCCTCCTCACACCCCCCTCCCTCCCTGTTGTGCTGGGTTTTTCGCCCCCACCATCCCAGTTGTCTTGTAAGGTTCATCAGCATCCATTTTTGCCACTTGATTGGAGGAGTCCTTTAAAAGTGATCTGTGACATTTAAAAAGGTATCACAATGGTGGGAAACAGGATGTTAGGTTTGAGGCAGATACTATTTGGTAACCAAATCAAATCAGATCAATTCTATTTAAGCTTAATAGCATGGGGAGTGGTTGCCCAATCTCCCGAGCCAGGGGCTCATGTATTAAACGTTCAAGCATTCCAGATTGAATTGAAATTTGGAAGTGTGGGTTTTCTAGGAGAGGGGAAAACCGGGGCGCAATCCATTTGGGCAAAAAGTCTGGTTTCAATTTCCAAAATTCCCAGGTATCAAATGGAACAGTTTTTCCCACTTCAGTGGACTGCTCTCTTCTCATTGCTTTAGCACAGATTCTGCCATCTTGCCTTCGCCATCTCACTGCAAAGGAAACTGGGAGAGCTGAGTGTCTCACCGAAATGAAATGCCAAATAAAACAGAAAATTTCTGGTAATTCCAATATTTCGGGAAAATGGACAACGTCAAGAGGTTGACCAAACTTTTTGAGATGAACTTTCCGGTTTACCATTCCATTTGCTTCTGAACTGAAAATTCTGGAATTTTTTCAATCGTGCCCCCTGAGAAGAACCTCTCGGAGTAGAGAAGAGAACCAACAACAAACTCATCTACATATGATGTTGAGTCTGGAAATCGAACCCGGGCCACATTGGTGGGAGGCATGCGCTCTCACCACTGCGCCAACCTTGCTCCCCTCCACACGTCTACTTCTGTAGTAGCATTGTCCAGCAGTAGTTTCAGATGTGCTTCCATCAATGGTTTTTCTTGGCATTGATATATTGAGATACTTGTTGTTTTTGATTGTGTTCTTCCTAGCAGTAGTAGTATGAAGTCCATCTCAGGTATGTATGCACTGTAAACAAACATGTGACACTTCCTCTTTGAGAATCCCTAGTCTCAGAAGAGACCCTTCGTGTTTTGTCTGGTTTCCCAGTTACCTACGTACATGTATATTAGTTTTAATTGGTCGTTTGTTTTGTAAATGAGCATTTCATTGGCTTGTGAAGTGCTGGTTTGCATTTTTAGTTCAGTAATCATTAACATGTTGGTGTGTGTGTGTGTGTTTCTGATCAGCGCTTAACATTTGTTGTCAAGTACACAGATGTATATGCGTGTGTGCATTGTATAAGTGGTGTATGTTTGAGCAGTTTATGTTTCCAGCTAGGATATTTTTTAGCTTACAATTAATGGTTAATCATTGGTATCCCACTGTGTAACACTTGAGGGATGGTAGAGGGATACTTATAAGAATTATGGGCTGGGGATCCTTATGTTTCAAGCCCAAGCCTGCTCAAACAGTGTACAGTGTCAGGGTTGCCATGGTCAGGAAAAGATCAGGGAAGAACAAATTTTATTGCAACGTCAAGAAAAGTCAGGGAATTGTGTATCAAGTCAGGGAAATTCTAAATTTTATCTGAAAGCCAGTGAAAAGTCAGGGAATTTGACTTTTGGCTAGCCATTTGGTTTAGGAAGGAGATTCCTTGTAAGTAAATGTAATGTTGCTTTAAAAAATTCCTGCAAAGGAACTGGTTTCCGTGATTCCATTGCTGCCTTTTTATTGCCCAAGGTTTTGTTTTGGATGCTCTGTGAAACTTGGTTTGTTGTCAGTGAAAAGTCAGGGATTTTTTTCTATCTCAGATAGTGGCAACCCTGACTGTACATGTATGTTATGTTTCGCACTTACTCTGAAACCTTATTTTCGTAATATCTGATCTTGTTTTAGACCATTAGCTTGGAGTATTGTATCTTGATTATAGATCAATACAACTAGATTAGCTGACAGGATTCATTTCATTAGAGATATTTATTGTGTTTTCCTATGTTTTTTTTCTTTGAGCTGACTTTGTTTTACTTTCCACAGGCAAAGGCCAACGGATTGCAGTCTTGCGTCATCATTATACCCGTCATGCGTGATCTTTGTCAGAGAATTCCAGCATTTTCCCCTCTCAACAACTGGGTGAGTGAACAATATTATATCTGTCATATTGTACAAAGTGTTTTCCCTTGTTGCAATTGTCCCTGTTGCTTGGTAAACCCAGAACCACAAAAGGGGTGTATGGCTCCTCTTCTTATGCTTGAAATGAATTGTTTACAAAGACATAAAATCCCTTGTAACTGTGACCTCTCTGATATGACAGAACTTATACTAACCCATGTGTGGTCTTGACAACAGGCATTTTACAGTATTAAAGCAGTTATAAAATGAAATGTTGCATGGAATAACTACTGGTCATCGTTTGCCATTTATCAGACCAACTGAAAGAAATTCTGAAATTCTCTGTTTTGACTGTGTGTGCTGTGCAAGGCCTAAATGATGAACAGCTTTTTGCCTGACCCTTGGTGGAGGGAAAAAACTGATTTAATGAGCCTGATAGGCCTATGTCGCAGTATTTAGAGTGTTGTAAGAACGTAAGGTACAGACTGAGTGGTAGAATGTGGACTTGCTGTAAACTATGCACGCGTTTCATATTCATAGGCCTTGGAGCTGTTGGTAGAAAAGGCTGTAAGCAGCAGCCAGCAACCTCTTGGACCAGGGCTCGAAATTGCGACTCACTGGTCGCCAATGCGACCAAAAATTGAGCACTGGCGACTAAATTTTCAGAACTGGTCGCCAGCTGGCGACTTGCGTTTTGTCCGATAACTAAAGAAAGCCACGACACAACTTTTGTTTTTAAATCTTTATATTAGGAAATCAATCGGATATGGTAGCTAGTATACAACCCAACTTTCCGTCCCCAGTAAAAACAATGTCTGAATATTACAAGATAATCGAAAAAATGGAATGTATTTCGACACGTCGATACTGCGTTCACGGCGCGCGATATTGTTTCAGCGGCTTCTTCCGAAACTGTGATCGCAGGCGCACTTCAACACCATGTGCTTTTCCGGTCAGAGACTTGTCCGAGCAATGTGGCTGTGTAGGGGCTTGGGCCAAGCATGGCGTTGTTTGTCGGCAGCGAAAGGCGTCGAGGAAAGCAAGTCGAAAATAAAGAATGGCATTTCGAAGAGGAAGCAAAGGGAAAATACGTAAGGATCCGTGTTTGTCTCACAATGAAAACCACGGACTAAAAACGTTTTATGCTTCGCTTCGTTTAAAATGACTGTGGAGACAACCATCACCTTCGGACCAGAGACATATCACATGAGAACAACGGCAGCTTTATAACTTAGTGTTACTTGTGTTGTTTCTAATTGTTTTCGCTCTTCAGTTGTGACTTTTCTTGCATGCAAAGTAATGTATAAAATCGTGTTCATGTGTAAGTTATATATAAAATAAGTTGGCGACCAAAATTTACGATCTGGCGACCAAAATTTTTCCTTTAGTCGCCAGCTGGCTCCCGAACGAAAAAGTTAATTTCGAGCCCTGTGGACCTGGTGAAGCTTTCCGCCGTGTGTTGGAATGTATCTCAAGTGGTCTTCTTTTGGAAGGTATAGTTAGGCACTTAAGTCGCTGCCGTACGAGCAGTTTTGTTTTGCTTGCGTGAGTAACCCGGTTCTAGAGAACATAAAGTGTCACCAGTGTGCAGTGTAAAGTACACTTGTATCTAGGTGACGTGACAGCTTAAAACATTGCCGTAAAACGTCAGCACAAATTCAAGGAGTTGAAGCCCTATCCAAGGGTGAATACTCATACGGGTTTTGCCGCGCTCTGGCGAAGCGAAGTTTGTCCAATAACTTGCGTGCGAACAGAAAGTACGACGTTAGACAATTTTTCTATTCATGTCATTTGATGTATCGGTTAGGCCATTGGGTGATATCTCTTCCATGGACATCAGTTACTTCGGCGTTACGGTGGCAAGTGTGTACCTATTGGCCATTGTATTTGCTGTGCTCAACGGATCATTATTCATTTTGACAACTTTAATCGTGCATGTAAACTGTTTGTCCTTGGTCGAGCTAAATTAATTTCGTTTTTACCACAGGAAGACCAGGGTTATGCGATCCCTGCGAAAAAGTTACTGTGGACGCGCTAGGCGAGGTTACCATGCAAGAGAGAGAAGACCTCACAGCGTCAGCACAGGTTGGTCAGCTTCACTTTATTTTGGTAGTCCTAAATTTCTTTTTCTCATTACTTAACAGAACTTGGGTAAAATTGAAGCAGCATTCAGATCTTGACCAATGTGGGTTCATGCTGTCTTTCTTCTTTCTCGAATGAGGAACTTGATTTAATAGACACGACAATCCTTAATCATGACATTCTTTATGCAAACTCTATGTAAGCCAATTACGTCTCGATATGTTTATCGTCTTTCCGATTTTCTCTTTGAACAGCACGCCCTTCGACTCACAGCATTCCGACAACTGCACAAAGTACTTGGAATCGATCCACTGCCGCCCGCGCCAAAGTTTCGCCGCAACCGTGGCGGACGTAGTTTCAAGAGAAGGCGTGAAGACAGCGGGCAGGGGGAGGAGGGAGCAAAGAAAGAGAAGAAAGAGGGGGAGGGAGAGAGAACGGGAGAATCCATGGAAGTGGCCTCTGGGGGTGGTACTGAGGCAAAAACTGAGGCTTAGGCTATATTTATGTCAAGTTTAAGAGTAAAGATTGGAAGAGAATGTTATGATATCCACGTAAAACTTCAAACCTAATTAAGCTGTTGTCGTAAACTAGCTGACAAACATCGAATCGTTTTACCTTGTTTTAACTTATGAATGCCTCTTGTGGCCTTGTAATAATTCAAACGCTTAGCGCCGCTTATCGTTGTTATTAGCTGTGGACGCGTCAGATTGAGGTCGCAAACGCACGGGTGAAAGACACCGATGTGGCGTCCTTTAGGAATTTTATGAGTAGGTTCTTCACTAAAGTTAAGTTATATAGCCGAATTTATGCCATTGGTGTTGTAGAAAATCAATAAACCCGAACATGTTGTTTAGAAGGCTGGAGGTGTTTGGCAATTGTTTCGTAACGCATTGACATTTTTTTGTGTTGAAGTAAACGATCACTCACTCTATAATTAATCAACCTCGAGCCCATGCTCTCTCTCTCCTTTCCTCCCTTGTCGTCGAGAGAGTAGTTCCCTTGGCAGCCGTAGTTGGGATGTCAGGACCGTTGCGTGACATCCCAAAAACGGCTGTGAAGGAGACTATCGAGAGAGAGAGACCCTGTTTGGACCTGATCACGTTATCACCCAAAATCTGGGTGGTAAAAGAGATTGATGGCAGCGAGGGGTGGCAAAGTCAAGAAACTGTTACTGTTACAAAACGGCTTTTATGACCCACCCTCCCTGCAGTATTGTTTTAACTGGTCACGTCCAACCAGGGTGTCTCTCGAAGACAAGAGAGGAAAAGAGAGAGAACCTGGGTTCGAGGTTGATTATTTATCGCAATGGAATGATTGCTTACTTCATTGTTGCCCTCGGAATTATTATTTTTGTGGTTTGTTCCGCCTGTTTTAGTCTTTCAAAACGGAAGGTGAGAAGTAGCTTAAAAATGAACGGGAAAAGCTTACGGACGAACCTCAGTGGAAACCTACTATGTTGGAGCAGCAGGAATTTCTGTTGATTTTTCGTCTCCGACGTAGTATTTCGCTGTTATGGTTTTAAGACTATTTTTGCGACTTTCACATTTCAAAGCCGTTTTGCGAACTAAATTTGTAATGAAAAGGTACTCGGGAAAACATCGCAAAATCGTAAATGGTTTGAACCCAGGAGTCATATCATAACTAAGTGAAGCACGATCGTCCGCGTGAGTGTAGTGCTGTGAAGGACCGCTTGTGATGACGTTTATTTTAAAAAAGGCAGCAGACAGTATTATGAACTGATAACAAAATCTTATGTCCCAAAAGGGAGCGGGCCTTATTAGTGAAGGTAGACTGCGGGCAGTCCCTCTTTGTTTCCTTCGTCGATCTTGTGAGTAAACGCGAAGCCCGAATGAGCGGAAATTGGGTCTTCCAGGTCGCCTGCGCTGACTCCCACTCGCCCCAATTTCCGCTCGTTCGCGGTTCGCGCTCGCCCACAGGATCGACGAAGGAAAGAAAGGGGGACTGCTCGCAGTCTATAGTGAAGGCGGGACTTGTTACAAAAACCGACTTTGAAACGGGGGCTTATTTGAGGGGGAGGTCAACCATTTATATTAAAACAGGTGTAGGTAGACATCCATTGTTTTAAACTGCGGTTTGACCATCTGGCCTTTTGGGTTTAAACGTTTACTTCAGAGGTAGTAGAAGAGGAATCGCGATTTAATTTACGAGTTCCTAGGAAAATAATCTGAGTTGTTCTTTTAAATGTTGAAGTAAACACATCTCGCTAAAAACGAAACAGGGCGGTGTTTTTCCTTGTGCCTTAAAATCAGTTCAAGCATATATCCTTTGTCAAGACATGAGTCGTCAAAGGTTCCAAGTACGTACAGTGGAACGCCGTTACTACGGCCACCTGCAGTGAGCCAGAATTTCGCCGTATTAACCGGGTAGGGTCAAATGAGATGCTACAAACAGGAAGCAAAAAACTAGCATGCATGCTGTCCTTTTCAAACCAAAGGCTCGGAACTGCTACTGCTAATCTGGAAATTTATTTTGCGCAGTTTTCATGAAGAGATGATCAACTGTGTATTACAACAACAGAAAAAAAATAATCAAATAATAAAATAACAAATAAATAAGATAAAATAAATAAAAATCATATGTTGTGTATACTATTTCATTAAAACCTAACTAAAGCTAGAAACCTTACTAAAAGATACATATTTAAGAGTTTTATCTGAAATAAAAGCTACATGTGTTGTGTATAGGTATCGAATAAAACTAAGAATGAAAAGCCTTACTAAAAAGATACGTTTTAAAAGTTTTTCAAAAGTGTCAACAGATTTGGCCATCCTGATTTCCAGAGTTAAACCGTTCCACTTAAAATTAAATCAAATTAAAAAGAGAAGAATATCGTGATTGCTATTCGTCGGTCCTGATGTGAGGGGCCGCATTAATGAGGTGAATTAATACAGGAGTACATACGATGGGACTACACTGACAGTGCACATGAACGTTGGTTGCATTAACGGGATGGCCGCATGAATGGGGTTTTCACACGGCCGCATTAATGGGGTCTTTATACGACAAACTGTATATGGGCTTCCCTGCAAGCGAAGGACTCTTTTCCTTGTATTCAGCACGCTGGAGAAAAGAGACTTCTGCCGTGGGTCGAAACGGTGTCATTAAGCCGCCGTCCGCGGTCATGGACGGAGGTTTTAAAACGCATGCTCCTTGTATTGTTTGTCATTTGATCATGTGCTAAAAGCATCACATGATAGGTCGGTTTCTAGGAAACCGCGGCGCATGCTCAACACAGACCGTTTCGAGCCATGGCAGAGGTCTCTTTTCTCTAGCACGCTGAATACAAGGAAAAGATGCCTTTGCTTGCAGGGAATATATGGGCGTTTCGGCTGGACGAAAAAGGTGGCCGCAATAACGAGGTGGCCGTATTAACTAATTAGTCGCATGGCGGGGTTTCATTGTAGATGACATTCAACCCCAACAAAAAAACAGTTATCTTCTTCCTTTTTGGCTGGCTAGCTAACCTGAAAGGTTTGAAGAACGAATAAGCTAGCCTTCCCCTATCCATTGTTACTTTGTTAGTTTAGCTCACTTGACTGTGAGAGAGGTTTCAGATCGTAGCAATTATGACAAAAACAACTTGCCTAAAAACATTACTTCAGGCTTGTACGGCTTATTCAGGGCGATTCCAGTAAGTTACCTTCTCACTGTCGTCCTCTGCATATAACAAGTTGAATGAAGAGAACAACAACAGGTAACGTTATCTACAAAGGACAAAATTCACGAGAAATTACGAAATGGAATCGTCTTGAAATACGCTGATGCGTGACGAGGATACTAAAAATAGACTCTAACTGTCAGGTACCTCACTTCATTGTATTTTTTACTTACATTATACAGCATCGTTTAATCATTAAAAAAACTTACAATTTATGCTATTATCTCCTACAGCTATGGATATAGTCAATCGCCTTTCCTGGCCACAGCATTATATAAGATATAAGTTGTACAAGTTTTGTCGAAAAATAAACTTGGGTCCGAGGCTACGTTTCTAGGTACGTAAATGTGTTTCTTGGGGCAAGGCTAAATTCTCTCCATTCTTTTATATACACCATGATAGAAATACTGTAAATACTCAAATCTACTCGTGTCCCACCTCTCAGGGCGGGGTTTATCCAATACTGGGAGACTTGAAAGGACATTTCCCATGCCACAGTAGGCTTTCACGACACTGACGGATCTAGTAGTTGGTGTTAATCTCGTTAGTGGCGTTTGAGGTTAGGTCCAAACTAATGTTAAGCAGTGACACTATCCCTATTTCGACGTTACCATAAAAAAATTGTGCCTCAGATAAATCCAAAATATCAAACAGAGCCACTTACGTGCTAAAGAGTTAATATCAGCGGTAATTGATTTGTATAAACTCCAAACCAATTCGAAGTTCAACTCAAACTTGCTCTCTAAGTCATAATTTGAAATCTTAATATATGTTTTAATACAACTGATAATCTATGACTCTTTCTACTATAGCCTTTCCGTGCGAGAGAAAAAAGTAATCCAACTTACAACAGGAAATCGGAAGGGTACACTAGCATTAGTAAAGCCACTATTGCCTTAGGCTACGGATGGCTAAAATGGCAGCTTGAAAACGTGTGGCCTTCATGTCCTGTCAGCTTTAGAGTATCATTACTAATTCGATATCCCCTTAAAATCTTTCTGCTTCTATTCTGGATGCATCGTAATCTATGAATTTACGAGGATTGATAATCAAATCTCTAAAGCATCTACCACCGTCTGGAAACGAAGTTGCAAAGTCAAGCATATTCACATAATAGATATATCTGTCACACCGTCGTTGCAATCATTGAAAAGAATGAAAGTATTTTACTAAGTGCACCTCGGTATCTCTGTTTCACTTAATATACTACCGCTTTGGGCTTATTCAGTCTTTCACTTTTAATGGACTACTGCTCTATTAATACTTGCTAAGAGAAAGGTACGCCTTTGCTAAAACATTTGTCTTATTTTAAATACAAGGTAACACGTTATCAAGTACAAATAATCTCGAGGATGAAAACAATCATGCACTATAATTCCACTACGTGTCGTAGAAAAACCTGATGCCAAGAAAAGTTCGAACTTTTGATATTCATTGACATGGTGAAATTTAACTTCTCAAGGAAATACGTCAACGTTGGGAAATCCGTTGATTTGTGTTTAATTATTCTTCTAACTTCACTGGTCAGCGACTGTAAACAAGAAGAAATAAAAGAGATGAAGTAAAACAAAGAAATAACAATAGCGATCAAAGTTATGTGACTGACATAAAAGATACTCCACAACTCGTTGCATTGTTCAAAGATTGATCCAGAAATTGGTTTCTAACGACCCCTTGTTTCAACTCGAGTCAACCCCAATCTCGTACCCAGAGGCTTCCCTGCCCTTAACCAGCGGTTGGAAAAAGATAGATTCTGGAAAGATCTAACCCATAAGTCCGAAGATATCAGACATCCGGTTGAACTGCCCCACTAAAGAGTTCTGCTTTACTTCCGTTTATTTGAATTGTTTGAAAATGCCAATCAGAATCGTAAACCTAAGGAAACTTTCAAGGGTCGTTCGTTTCTTCAAGCGTGAAGATTCGAGATATGAGATTGGACTCGACCCACGAGTTAAGGCATGGCACGTAAGTGTTCTTTTGATATTCCGTTATGCTGAACTGAACACTGCGAAAGGGTTGGCCTGTTATTTTCTTAACGTTTTTCCCTTGGTCTCTGTTTTTTTTTTGTCGCTGAAACGGATTGCCAGCATTTTACATTTCTTTTGAGCTCCTTTGTCGCAGCTAATTATTAGGATCATTCTATTTAACGGAGAGATGAAACCCCAAGTTACATAAATATTATTAATTCACGGTACGTACTCACCCTCTGATTCATTTCCTCTCAGTTCAAGCGTGACGTCATCACCAATGAGCACAAATGGAGCCCAGTACTTGGGATGACTGAAATTCTCTGATTCCCGAAGAGTCTTTATAGCCTGATGAAGAGCCACACCAGTGGTTTTTCCAACGGCTAGGTGTTGATAGAAGCTCTTCATGAACTCCATGGTCGCCATGTCTGAAATTGCCCAAAGGGACACCACAACTGAACGAGCACCGGCCACCAAAAAAGCCCGAGCAATACCGACGACACCCTCGGAATTGATTTCTCCTCTACCACTGTGGCAACAGCTAAGTACAACCAGTTTGGCTCTAATCTTAGCATCCTGAACATCGGACATTTTCAAGATGTAGTCCTCTTCTTTAGGGCCTCGGATCTTTGCTTTTGACCTGGGTTTTCCATGTTCATCTTTTTGCCATCCTGGGTTTGGGGCTAAAGCAATCTCTCCCGTTTCCTTTCGTCCATGGGCTGCGATGTGAACCAGAGCGACTGATGACATTCGTTGTAGAACCATATCTTTGGTTGCGTCTTTTCCAGTAAGGGGTGGAATTTTGAGGATATCTCCTATCATTTCTACTTCTTTTTTCGCACAAGGCAATTGCCTATACCTTGGCATTCTTACCTCCCCCAGATATGGATCTCCGATGAGCAGTGCCCCATTGACATTGTTGCAGTCTTCAGAGGAATCTGTAATTAGCCTCAAAGTTGTCAAGGAGGGCACTGTGCGAATGTGAATAGATTCACTCAATGCAGAGAATGGCGCCAAGCAAAGTTGGCCATCGGGGACAATGATCAAGGTTTCGCTTTGACACAAGTCTGCAATAGGGCCAATGATTGCATCGTGAAGTAGCTGCAATAAGTTGGTTTTGCATATACAATCATCAGCACCATTATGACCGTCACGGTCACAGTTGCGCTCACCATCATCGCCACCGTCGCGATCTCTACTACCACCATGTTGTTCGTGTTCATTGTCGCCTTTGTCGTCTACGTCGTCATCGCCATCGTCATGATCAACATCCAAGGTACGATTCTCGCAGAAAACCTTACCACGAACTCCAACTCCGATATTCTTAAAAGTAGTTTGCAATAAGACCGCAATTGACTTTTCATCAATATGTTTGCCTTTCACCGCATTTTGTCTGAACTCAACCTTGCTTCCATTGCTGATAACCCAGAAGGAAATAACGCTGTGTTGATGGGCTAAAAATACTGTGGTGGGAAACTTGTGTGAAATGTAAGAAATTGTTTCTTTGGTATCAAGTGATATTGATGGACTTTCCGCTAAACCATATGGAGTAAGAGCGTCAACCAAAGCCTGTGCTCGCCCTTCCTCGGCAGCAGACAAAGCATCGTCAATTCTTCCAAGTTGTAACAGGGTTGTCCACAAACCATTGTAGGCAGAACTATGTAGATCTCGGAAAGTTATTTTCAAAGCCTCTCCAGACTTAATGCTGGCCCTGATAACATTTCGTATCTCAACACTTAACTGGTAACATTTTAAGGCCTTCTGGAAGTTCCCTAGGCGGCGATGCACGTTGCCAAGATTGCAATAGGACGTTCCCTCTCCAGCTCTATCGCCTACCTCTCTCGCTATTGACAGATCCTTCTCGTGGTACTCGATGGCCTTCTGGAAGTTTCCAAGGCTGTAATACGCGTTGCCAAGGTTGCAATAGGCCAGTCCCTCTCCAGCTCTATCGCCTACCTCTCTCGCTATTGACAGATCCTTCTCGTGGTACTCGATGGCCTTCTGAAAGTCTCCAAGGCGGTAATACGCGATGCCAAGATTTCCATAGACCCCTCCCTCTCCAGCTCTATCGCCTACCTCTCTCGCTATTGACAGATCCTTCTCGTGGTACTCGATGGCCTTCTGGAAGTTTCCAAGGCTGTCATACGCGTTGCCAAGGTTGCAATAGGCCTTTCCCTCTCCAGCTCTATCGCCTACCTCTCTCGCTATTGACAGACGCTTCTCGTGGTACTCGATGGTCTTCTGAAAGTCTCCAAGGCTGTGATACGCGATGCCAAGATTTCCATAGACCCCTCCCTCTCCAGCTCTATCGCCTACCTCTCTCGCTATTGACAGATGCTTCTCGTGGTACTCGATGGCCTTCTGGAAGTTTCCAAGGCTGTGATACGCGATGCCAAGATTGCCATAGGCCCGTCCCTCTCCAGCTCTATCGCCTACCTCTCTCGCTATTGACAGATGCTTCTCGTGGTACTCGATGGACTTCTGGAAGTTTCCAAGGCTGTGATACGCGATGCCAAGATTGCAATAGGCCCCTCCCTCTCCAGCTCTATCGCCTACCTCCCTCGCTATTGACAGATGCTTCTCGTGGTACTCGCTGGCCTTCTGGAAGTTTCCAAGGCTGTGATACGCGTTGCCAAGATTGCAATAGGCCAGTCCCTCTCCAGCTCTATCGCCTACCTCTCTCGCTATTGACAGACGCTTCTCGTGGTACTCGATGGCCTTCTGGAAGTTTTCAAGGCTGTGATACGCGTTGCCAAGATTGGCATAGGCCCGTCCCTCTCCAGCTCTATCGCCTACCTCTCTCGCTATTGACAGATCCTTCTCGTGGTACTCGATGGCCTTCTGGAAGTTTCCAAGGCTGTCATACGCATTGCCAAGATTGCAATAGGCCAGTCCCTCTCCAGCTCTATCGCCTACCTCTCTCGCTATTGACAGACGCTTCTCGTGGTACTCGATGGCCTTCTGGAAGTTTCCAAGGCTGTCATACGCGTTGCCAAGATTGCAATAGGCCCCTCCCTCTCCAGCTCTATCGCCTATCTCTCTCGCTATTGACAGACGCTTCTCGTGGTACTCGATGGCCTTCTGAAAGTCTCCAAGGCGGTGATACGCGATGCCAAGATTTCCATAGACCCCTCCCTCTCCAGCTCTATCGCCTACCTCTCTCGCTATTGACAGATGCTTCTCGTGGTACTCGATGGTTTTTTGGTAGTTTTTATTTGCATTGTTGAGATTGCAATTAGTGGTTTGTTGTCCAGAAAAGTGACCCTCTCCCTTGGCCAAGGCGTGGCATCCATTGAGATTTTGGACAATTTCTCCAATGCTTTCTTCCATTCTCCTATCTGAAACTGGAGAAGCGAGTATGGAAAAGGCCATGCAGTTAGAAGATAGCAGGCATAAAACCTCGTCCCCCTTAACATACTTTTCAGTTGGTTTCCAACAACAATGCTGCTTTGTGTAGGTGTCCAAAAGGGTGAAAATTCTAAAAAATACTCCATATTCGGCAAAATAATAACAAATGGAACTGCCTTTTATCTCCTTCGTTTTATCCTAGGAATTTTAGGATAGCTGGAATCATATGACCGTTCTGTGACGATATTGTTGGTCTTATCTCAGGCCCTCAGGGGCTCCTGCAGGTGGTAGAAAGTTCCCGGATGGGTTCCCGCGTTGTGTTATGTAAACACATGTAGTCGACGAAGCGTTTTACTGCATAATTAACCCTTTTT
>JAEMWC010000201.1:100000-137500 GCA_016490735.1 Pachyseris speciosa | reverse complement strand
TTTTAAAAGCCCCTGTGTTAACCAGGGTTTGTTGAGTTGTTTCATTTTAGAATTGGTAACTTTTTTTAAAGGGGCATGTTTATTGACAATATATTTCACTTTGTTTATACATGCATTAGTTATCTCATGGAGATCAGCGGAGGTGGAGTATAAGTCTGGCCAGTTAACTTGACTGAGGTCAGCTAAATATTGATCTTTGCAAAAGCTACTGTAATCTCTATAGTATGTTATCTGTTTGGTTTTAGACGTGGGTACATTACAGATGCAGAAAACAGGCAAATGGTCAGATATATCAGCTAGAGCAATACCAGAAGTGGTATTTTGAATGGGAGCATTAGTATAAATGTGATCAATTAAGGTAGAAGAGTAATCTGTGAGCCTAGTGGGTTTAGTGATAAGTGGGAGAAAATTGTTAGAATACAGCATATTAAGATAATCTTCAGTATTTGCATGCTCGTTATACTTCAGAAAATTTATATTTACATCTCCTGTTATATAAACATGTTGTTTCCTGTTGCTTAAGCTTTTAATTATGTTTTTTAGTTCTTGTGTAAAATCTGGTACATTAGCTGAAGGATGTCTATATATGCATCCTATAATGATATTTGGTTGGTTATTACTAGTAATAATTTCTGTCCAACAGGACTCAACTAGAGGCATAGTAAACTTTATATCTGTCCTGGGTATGGTTTTTAGATTGTTAGATATGTAAAGGGCTGCACCCCCAGCAGCTGTTTCAGAGTCAGTGTGAAAAAATGGTACTGGGGTATATCAATGTTAATTATAGATCTGCTGTTCAGCTTTGTTTCTGAGATGGCTACTATGTCAGGCTTTTTTTCTAAAGAGTATAACCAATCTTCTAAGATAGGCAGATTTTTTGATAGACTTCTAATATTACAGTGAAATATACTAAGACAATTCCTAGAACTGTAAGATGAACTGAGTAACTTATTTAATTTGGAAATTTCGTAGTATTCTGAGCATGGAGAAATAAGCATAAGATCACAGTCCCTTTCATCATGTTTGTCGGGATTAGGGAGCACATTCAGAAGATCAATATTATCAGCGAGTCTTTCAGACAATCTGGGGGTGCAGGAACCAATTAAATTACAAAATTCTTGGTCTGGTAAATTGAAGAATGGTAGTTGCGATAAGCCATTATTACGACAAGACATATTCGCGTGTATTCGGGCTAGAGGTTCAAAATTTGAATTACCTTTGGTTACAATTACAATTATTTATTACTTATCTGTCCAGTTACTTGTCCTTTTGTGGGTTTACAAACTCCTCAAAGTCTTCCATAGTATCGAAGTGGAATGTTTGCGACGAATCCGTTTGTCGTAGATGGATAGTTCCATTCGTGGTCCACATGCAGATACTTCCACTTGTTTGTGTTCTTGAATGAGTTAAGCTTTCCAAAAAGTTTTCTTCTGTAGGCAGTTAGAGATTCGTTAATGTAGATCTTCGTTGGCCTTTCAGCGATACTCTTGCCGAGTTCGGCCGCCACTGACGGTAGACATGACGTGTCCATTCCACGCAATTTTGACCTTTGCTTGTAGATTTCATTACGTTTGTCACGCCTAACAAACTTTACAATTATTCGCTCTTTCACCTTCTTGGTAGCTGGAAGGCGATGAGCAGTCGAAATTTCTTGTTCCTCTAAACCAACATCCAAAGCAGAGGACAGTTCAACAACGAGCCTGTTAGGGTTGTCCAGAGGGGTAACTGGAATTCCAGTAATTTCTAAGCAATCACGCCTCAAGTATTGTTGTGTTACATCGAGCGACGCCATGTTGTCGTACAGGTCGTTCTCAAAATGTGCAATGCTGTCTTCTAGTTGATTTACTTTGTCATTGAGCGCTTTAATGTCTTTTTTTGTATTCGCTAATCCCGCGGTAAAGGCATCAAATTTGCTGGAATGAAATGATTGTGACGTTTCGAGGCTATTGAGTTTCCCCTTACTGAACTGACAGATATGCTGCATATATATATGTTAGTTCTGTAGCATATCTGTCAAATATCTGGAAAAAACTATCTGCAACATATCTGTGACAGATAGGAATTTGGCCTCATTTCCATATCTGTTACAGATATGTGACAGATATAGAACAAAGCCAAATGTGCAGATCTGTCAAAATAATGTATGCTGCATATATGTAGATCGAGGCTGGCCACTGGCCATTTTATGACCATCAGCTGTTTTGGGGGTTGCCCTTCCTGGTGCAAGGTTAATGAACTAGGGACAGGTACTCGCCAAAACCCTTGGGTTAGAAATGAAAACACACATTTAACCTCGGTCACAACAATAATTTATTGTACTTTTTATAGCTAAAGTGCTTCTAACAAGTTGACTGCATTTGAAAGACTATTATTCTTACAGTGCTGAGCAGCAAGACTTAAACCAATCTTCTAAAACTTCACAAGGACTCTCAAGGTTTTGATTTAGTCAAAAAAAGTCAAAGAATGCTTCAAAGTATGTGAACTCTGAGAGAACACTCTTTCTATGGTGGAAAAGGTGTGCCATTTTTCGAATAAATTATACGCGAAGTTAAATTTTTAATTTCAGTGATGCTCAAATGATCAGTCAATGTAATTCTAGAACTTTAACACTTCAGAACTAAAGAACGATGGGGCAAAGGTACAAAAAAGAAGTAAAAGTATCGGGGATAAAAAATTCGAACTTATGACAAGCGATATACATGTATGATATGAATTGAGAAATCTGTAATCCAAACAATGCATTTCAACATCTAACCTTTCTCTCTAGACAGCCTGGGACATTTTGTGGCTTATGAACTATATGTCTGTCTGTTTTCTTCATCTCAACTGATGTGTTTTAGTCGCAAAATCCTGGGGAATCGAACATTTTAGCAGTATAGTGCAGCCAAGTCCATAAAACTTCTCTGTAACTGTTCAAACCCACGCGGGAGAATGTAAAATCACACTTTCCCATTGTTTATGCATGCCATGTGACATTCAAGTCGAGTTGCGCATGTGTTAATGACTTCACGGCCTTCCTGGGAACTAGCTTGTTCAAATTCAACATGGCGGACTGAAGTGTTCAAGGCGATCTTGCGATGGATAAATATTGGGAAAGCATGAGGTTCTCTGAAGAAACACATGGTTTATATAAGTACTCAAGGGCGAAAGGAAAAGTTTTTTCGTGGTCTTATCAACTTAAAGTGGTCGAAGTGAAAGAAAAACAACTGTAACAGTCAAATCCGAAAATGAACAAAAATCACTTCACTTAATTGTTGCTTCTTCACCCTGTCTCTTCATCAATCTTGCATCTTTGGAAACAAAACAGTGTATAGAGGAACTTTTCAAGGAGTTGCCATTTACAACAGTATCAGCCAACAAAATGTGTAAGTTTGCCAGTGAAAGCAGTGGATGAAATATTTGCTCAAAGTGCTAATGGACATTCAGTGAGTGTTTTGTGAGTTGAACAAAAAGGTTACAGCTAGTGCAAATAAATGCTCTAATATCTACAAAGCCAGTTTTAATTATTTCTTTTCCCTAGATTATAATTAATTGAATGAAAATGTTGGAAATTTAATAATTTATACTGGTTTCAATTTATGACAAGAAATTGAATTCGTCCTTTAAACTTAATAAAATATTTATTCTACATCAAACCTGCACAACTATAAAGATCCATATCATGCATGCATGGCACTGCAGATAGTTAACAGATATTTCAAGAGAACTCTTACGTATCTGCAAAATATCTGTAAATTACCTACAAATATTTTACAGATATGGGAACACCTACTGCAGATAATTGCAGTGCTGTCACAGATATGTTACAGATAGTTACAGATAGTTGACATATATGTTGGTTTGGTAAGGGATCTTGTCCAGGTCACGGATCTTGCTTTCGAATCGTTCTGTGACTAACTTCATCTGCTTGCCGATTTCGGTCTTTAATTCGGTCAATAAGTCCTTTTTAAAAGTTGGCATCAGTTCATTAATCCAGAGCTCTTTAAAACGATTTACTAAATCCGGCTGCTCCGTCGTTTTGGCCATTGCCAGATCGGAGTCACGGGAGCCACGAGTTGCCGGCATGGCTCACTACCGCAATCCCAATTATGAAAATCAATGACAGGTTTATTGTTTTTTGTTGTTCATTTGCTTCGTTTTCTAATTAAAAATAAAAAAAAATAATAATAATTTACGTGATTCGTTTTTCTCAATTTTATTTTTACGTCAGTCAACAAAACCTGCCAGAAGTATCAAATAGTGGATACAACTCGTGTTCTTTGGCGTTAAAATGTTTTTGGGCAGAGACGAACTAAAAAATGCATTTACAACCGCGAACATCAATTGAAGGGCTGGGGGCATAAACTGCATATGTGTAGTTTTAGGTGTTTTTTTTTGCATACGTTATTTCTCGAAAACGAAAAAGAAATCGGTGAAAAAAAATACGGGACAATGTTTTTGAATCAAAATGCAGTTCACATGCAAAAATTTGGACAAATCCAAGCGAACTAAAAAAACGGCCGAAAATTACACATAGGCAGTTTATGCTCTCAGCCCTTCATATGTCTGCCTTATTAACATGCATGAAGCAATGCCCAAGGGTATTCTTTATTTCTTTATTTGAAAACTTAGCGCCAAATGCTCGTAACTGAAGGGTAAAACTGAAACTGGACATGAAATGATTGATAGGTAGAAAGGATTGTTCCATAGTGTGACGTAGACTAAAAGTTTTGCCGGTTAAAACATTGGTACTTACGCAACGTGTTTGCCGAAGCTCCCGACTCGATGCGCGCTAGCTTGTTTGGTTTAATCGAATTATGTCAATTTGCCTGTTCGCTCGGTGATCGAAGGACATCATGAAGTCTTGAGATCCATAAGTCTAACACGGCTGAAAGAAGCCAGTCGTGTTTTCTCTGCTTGCCAAACCATGAAGAGAGAGATGAATTTGACTCTCCGGTTTGGGAGTAGAGATTAAGAGCCGGGCAGAAAAAAAACTCTGAAAACATCTCTCGTCTCAAAAGCGGCTTGGTTTTGCTAGTCTAGGTCCATTTCTGAAAGGTTGCCGTGTTAGAATTTGCGAAAAGGAGAGGTGTTTTTGGAGTTACGGCCAAAAATAACTGGGCGATGTTTGCAGAGTGTCTTTCGCTCGCGGAGGGCATAACATTCCCACAATTCATTGCGGCCAAAGTGGGCGCTGTCTCGCGGGCCATCGAAGCCGTGAAACAGTTCGTCAAAATTCGGAAACATTACGGAGAATTCATCCGAGAGAGGGAAGTCAGCATGACGAGAAGTCCGTCCGTTTTCGATGACTATCTTGAAAGCAATCCAGGGAAAAGTTGCATGGGCGCGCGTGGAAAATATTACTCGTGGTCGGTCGTCGAGGGAGACATGCTGCCGAATTTCAACATATAAATAAGTTTTGCGTCGATCAACTCGGTTATTTTGATTTTATGGAGGCTTGTAAACATCAGCAAAACGTATTTTCAAGCGAGATAAACACCAGCAAAAACGTATTTGCACGCGAGACATTTTAACAAGTCGTTGTGTTACGCATCAGACGATACGGATTAAATTTCACATCTTATGCAAATATTTACGTCTTGAAGCCAACAAAACTAGTTAAGTATTTTGTTCCAGTTTTTTCACTGTCGTCATTTACGTTGATTTGTGATACGAATTTCATTCCACTAGTTCCATTTGACGACGAAAATGAACCCTTCAAAATCGTTTCAATAATGACCAAAGCACGCGAAGCGCCAGTCAAATCTCTGTTTCGAAGCGGAAACCGACGGGAAACAGCTTACTCTTTTAACTCTTAATTTTGCCCTTGAACATCGTTAACTCAAATTTTCGGTGTTGCTCACGAACAGAAGTTGTTGGTAGTGGCCAAAAGCTATCTTCAAATAAAAACAGCCTTCTTTAATATTTTATTCTATTTCTCAGCCGACAGGAACCTTTTTAAGCACTGAGTTAGAATAAAATCCGATCCTGCTGTATGCCGTTTTCAATCAAAAGACCCTCTTCAACACTTTACTTACATCGGCCAAAGCCTTCCCGAAAGAATTAAGAATCAACCAAGAAACCTGTGCGCTCTTTTCATTTCGGAGGTACCAAGAAACCAAGAAACCTGTGCGACACTCAAAATACGCCGCTTACTTTAACGTTAACGTTCGCAATGCCCTAAGCCGAACCCTATCCCTAGCTCTAACCCTAACCCTAACCCTAGCTCTAACCCTAACCCTAACTCTAACCCTAGCCCTGATTTTAACCCTAAATCTTTTGAGTGCTGTTTTCAAGTCGGACAAAATCTACGCGCGCTGGCTTAAGGTTAACCAAGGTTGCTGTGTGCTGTTTTTAAGTCAACCCAGAATGTCTCGCACTGTTTTCCAGCTAAGGAAGCTTCTTGAGCACTATCAGTAAGCAAAACACTGGTAATAAGTGCTGCATTTAAAAAAGTCGACCATTTCCAAGTCGGATGGGCATCTTGTGGGCTGTTTATGAGTCAAAAAGGCACATTGCGCATAAAGAATACCCTTGGGCATTGCTTCATGCATGTTAATAAGGCAGACATATGAAGGGCTGGGGGCATAAACTGCCTATGTGTAGTTTTATGTGTTTTTTTTGCATAAGTTATTTCTCGAAAACGAAAAAGAAATCGGTGAAAAAAAAATACGGGACAATGTTTTTGAATCAAAATGCAGTTCACATGCAAAAATTTGGACAAATCCAAGCGAACTAAAAAAACGGCCGAAAATTACACATAGGCAGTTTATGCTCTCAGCCCTTCAATTCTTATTGCGTCACATTTCAGAAACGTGACAAACAGAAATATACATGGAATGTTTATCTTGTTATCTTGTAAAACAATACAAAACATCAAGTTTGAAGTTAAACAAATTTGGAACAAGAATTTTTAGGAGCTTTCATGAGATTGTTCACAACGTTCCAGACATTCTTTAACTGTCAACGTCATTCTATTGAAATAACAGTAACCACATGTCCTCTAAGAGGGCTTTATTTTATTTTCATCGTAGCCACAAATTGCAATGTTTTTTTTTAAGTTTCCCATCTCCCGCGGAAGTCTAGAGAGAATGGTTCAATTTCATTGGCACTCAAGAAAATCATGCGATTTCATTTGGTGAAGGTAAAAGGCGGAATGAGTTTGGAGAATGGCATGTGGCATGACTTGCGGAATGGCATTTAATTTCACTCCAGGAAGGGAGGGAGGGTACTAAAACAATTTCAATACAGGGAGGGTCCGCCCGAGGTCCGACCCCTTACCCTTTTATATACCATTTTTGACAGAAAAGGTACCCCTTTCATATACCTCCCATTGACAAATAGTACCCCTTTCGTATACCTAAAACAGGATGCCTTCTTCTCATTTTCACGAAGAGTTCAATAAATTAAAACACTAAAGTCAAAAGGTATGAGTGTTCGAAATATTTTAATGAAAGGCCCTTTTAAATACCTCAATGACAGATTTTCCTACCCTTTCATATACTTCGACTCGTGAAATCCCTACCCTTCCATATACCTGAAGTGTGAAAAAGGCACCCCTTTCGGGCGGAGCCTTCCCATATAGGCCATCATAGGGAGTACCTCCCCCCCCCGGGATTTCACTACTGCTTAACTAGTGTTCATAACTGTGATGATCAGTCACATATTGATCACTAATCTGCAGTTCAAATATATGATTTTCATATATTCATTCTCAATTGTAAAAGTAGGTAGTGAGCATAAATGAATTGAATCGTGAGTTTGACTTCACCTTACAAGGTCGTTACATCTCCACGGGGATTGCCTTGATTTAAATATTTTACAACCTACCCTTGAGGTGATTAAATTTCTTCTGAGGCAGCTGTTGGATTTGCTTTTACAGGATTAGTCACAAAGTGGGAACCGGTGTGAAATAAGCATAAGCTTAAGCGTAAGCGCCATCTTGTCTATCCACCAAAGTGACTCGCACTGTACATGCGTAAGTCACTAGTGTGAACAACATTATGCTTATGCTTACGCTTACGCTTACGCTTGTGCTTATGTCACAAGTGCGAACATCATTATGCTTATGCTTACGCTTATGCTTATGTCACAAGTGTGAACCAGGCTTTAAAGCTATTTCAAACCAGCCAAATAGATATTTTTAGTTTGACCTACACCGCGCCATGAAATTGATTGACAAGGTGCTGAAAATGGCAAAAAAAATTGAAAGCTCGTTTGATCCAAAGTTCGGTAGAAAGTAGTGCTTACTGTTTTGAAATGTCTCTCCTCAGTCATGGCGGCTGCCGGCCGGTCAAAACAAACACAAACTCAAAAGAAATTTAATCACCTCAAGGTTTCATTTGCAAAATATTTATATCAAAGCAAGCCCCGTGGAGAGCAGTGCTCAAAACTGAGAGATCAGTCTCGGTGAAATCATGACAAATTTGCTTTCAACATTTCGTTGTGACCGAGTTTGGCAACTAGCTTGCGATTAGTCACTGCGTAATTTTAAAATTTAAGATAAGTAACTAATTAAGGAAATTGTTGTTACAAAACGGTTACCCTGCTGATGTTGTCAATTACAACATTAATGATGTTCTGAACAGGCAACAAAACAGACCGAAGATTCCAACCACCACAGTCCCCAAAAAGGAAATAATCTTAGTTCTACCTTATTTAGGAGTACAAAGCAAAATTGTTACCAAACAGCTGAAGACCTGCATTAGTAAATTTTATGGCTGCATTGATCTTATGGTTATTTTTCAAAGCGCTCATCGCATTAAGTCTCTTTTTCCCTACAAAGATAGAATTAACCGTTCCCAAATGTCAAAAGTTGTTTATAAGGCTAGTTGTTGAGACTGCCAGGATTTCTACGTTGGAAAAACGAAAGGCAGATTGCATGACAGAAAAACTGAACATTTTAAAGTGATCACGAGTATCTGTCATGCATCTGCTATCGCAGACCACGTCACGTCAACAGGTCACAACTTAAAATGGGACCACTTTGAGATATTAGCAAAAGGTCGGTCAGATACTCATTGGAAGATAAAGGAGACTCTAGTAATTAGAGAATTGAAACCTACCTTAAATGAAAATGTAAGCAGCGAAAAGCTGTATCTCTTTTAGTTTGCATCTTTTATATGCAAATTATTTTTAGCTTCTGTCAAGGTTATTGTTAATTAGTTACTTATCTTAAATTTAAAATTTAGTTGTTACTTAATTCCTAACGGTCACTTCTGAAGATATATGTCGAAACATACGAAACGTCAAGTTAAACGATATAGTTTTATTTTTGTTTTCCAACAATGCATTTTATTGTCATGTTTATCACTGCAGTTTGTGTGTTATTTCTGTTAAATAAAATAAATAAATAAATAAATAAAAATGAAATAAATAAAGAAATAAAAATGAAAATTTCAAAAAAGAGAAAAAAGAAATGGAAAAAAATTGGAAAAAATTTAAATTAAAAACAAAACAAAAATAAATAATAATAATAATAATAATAATAATAAAACAAAAAGAAAAGAAATCTAAAATAAAAAATCAAATAAGAGGAAGAAAAAAAGTTGAAAAATAAAGAATAATCGAAAAAACATTGGAATAAAAGGAAAAAAAAAAACGTAAAATCTTACAAAAAATGCAATGGCGTTGATCAAAAATGCTATGGCGTCGATGGGCCACCACAGACGTAACTCTGCCCCCAAATGAAACGAATACAGGAACAACCTCGTTCCCAGAGCGTTTCTCCGGTTGAATACAGGGGCCATTATCAATGGTGTAACGGGCTCCTGTCGTACGAATATCACTGATTCAACATGGAGTCGCATGGTCGTTCCTTGTTCATCACTACAGGAGATGGTGATTAATTGTAGAATAAAGACACGGACGTTCCAGTTTTCAATATTTTTATCCAACTCGAGAGACGTTGAATCTTAAATGGGGAGGGGGACGGGGGGAGGGGGAGGGGGAAGGGGAGGGGGAGGGGGGAGGGGTGTAAAAAAACAAGCAAGGCTGGTTACACGGCAAGGAATATATATATTTAAACCAATATTTCGGGAGGCACAGCCTTCCTTCATCAGTGTGTTACATATTATGACCCTTGCTTTACACAAGTGTTTTATTGGGACAGACCGTCTTTATGTCGCTTTTCTCTTTTACCCCATTTGTGTAAACTCTGCCAATAAATAATGCATTACCAGGTCGGCTCCTGACATCAATGCACTTATCATTGGCTTTCACGGAGGTTGACCCCCGGGGATTTGTTTTAAGGGTGAAACAAACGGGCTACTAAAGCCCGGTGATATATTGTAAAAGCAGACTAAATCAATCACCTCGGTAGCAGAGACGCCAGAATATGTGTACGATATTTATCGGGCAGGGGGTTCCTGTAGGGAAAATTTGTGCCCAGGTAGTGGGACGGCCCAACGCCAGAGGTCTTTACTTTTACTGTGAAAGTCAAAAAACCGTGAACACTTTCATTTGATTTTGACAGGGTCCAGAGCGTAACGTAGGCTGCAAGGTTTCGGGTGCTGGTTTGAGCCTCACGTTGTTTAAAGTAGCTCGAATTTCCTATTTGTTTCCATAAATATACAAAGTTAAACTAATCTATGAATAAACTACATGGTAACAGCCATTTTTGGAAGGTAAAGCGATCAAAGCAAAGTTCATGACTGAGCGAGACAACGTTAATTAGTTTGTTTTCTTTGCGGTTTCATCTCGCATCTGATTGCTGGCTACGCAATGGACCTCTCAAAATCAAATCAAAGTGTTCACGGTTTTTTGTTACTAATTCACAGTAAAAGAGAGGCCCCGGGGATTTTCGCGTTCGTTACTAAACATGTACAATACTCTATCCCGCGGGGGAAATTGTTACTCCAAAGTCGACTTATCTCTTCCCATACCCCTGGGTGTCCCGGGAGTGTCCTGGGGGTGTCCCGGGAAAGCCAGTGATAAGTGCAATACATAGAAGAAGCCATACACTGGTGATCAAGGCCTGGGATCAAAGATCCTCCGTACCTAGCGTCAGACCTCAGCCGTACCCGACTGCCTGTCAGAGTGATCCTAGGGCCGTTTCCTGAAAGGTGTAATCGCCTTATTGCAGGAATACCTTTTGGAGTAACAGCGCGCCCATTCATTGGCCAGTTCATGGTCGCATGGCATCTAACAGTGAAACTGTTTCCCGCCAAATGCCATGAGCGGGCAACATTGTGAAAACTATGACGTCAAACGGGAAACATTTCACTGTTACCCGCGAAATATTGACCGCTGTTGCACGTGTTCAGAGCGTGCAGTTGAAGGTGGCGTGATCGGCCTGATGTTGTCCCTGGAATCTCAGCGCGCTTTTTGTTTTTATCAAGGATTTGTTTTGCTATATAATAAATCACTTTATGTCTGTCCTTCCTGTGTGTTGAGAGAACCCAACAGTCTTTAAAACAGATATAAATTATGTCAGCTAAAAATGTCTTAATTTTGAATACGATAAAAGATAAATCCCAAATTAACGATATTACATCTGGCCTTTTACTTCGTCACTGTATTTTATACCCAATAAGTGTCACAAACCTTCGAGAAAAAGGAGAAATTATTGTATGGAAATGAGAAAAAAACAAAACAAAAAACAATAAACATCTTGCGTTGAACCTGCTGTAGTAGCAGTGGACAGGCGATTTTATTGCTGTTTGCAGTTTGGTAATTTTGAAAAATGAAAACATTGCGAGAACATTGAAAAGCAACTGGTTGATAAGAAAAATAAACAACAATTGAAAGAACCCGCTTTTATCTCGCCTGCATCTTTTATTTGTTTATCGAGATGACGTCTTGATTTCTCATAAGCCAGCATCTTCTTGTATTCTAGCAGCACAGTCAAATATCGATCAACAGCTTTACCAGTAGAATGTAGATCCATGGAATTTAAAGCATATAAATTTCTCTGTTCGTGTCAAAACTAATACTTTCAATAACAGTAATAGAATCTTGTATCTTGTCACAAACATTTTGAAAACGCGTTGTCAACTCTCCCACTGATAAAGGCATTGTGATAATAATATGTAATGGTAATAGGACTGAGTGGAGTCCAATTCGGTCTGTAATCATACGAGTGATAACGAAATCGGACGACCGCGCAGCGGGAGTCCGATTTGTTTAGCACGAGTATGAGTACAGACCGAATTGGACGACACGAAATCTTATTACCAATTAATCATAAAAATTACAATTTCCGAGAAAAGAGGAAGAGCCAAATTATAAAAGGGAAGGAAATTTTACACTAAAAGACTGACAAAAGAAGAGTAAATTGTTTAATGCCACTCTCAAAATGACTACGATCAAAATGTATGGTGATTGTAACCAAGGTTGTGATTGGTTGATTTAAAATGCTACTTTGAATGTGATTGGCTTATTGAACTGTCCGATAACAAACTGTCCAATAACAAAGTGTCCAATAACAAACTGTCCGATAACAGCTTGGCACGTGAATTAGTGGAAAATAGGAGTTTTTTAAACCAATCACCATCGAGAAAATTGTAATTTTTATGATTAGTAATGGTAATAGGACTGAGTGGAGTCCAATTCGGTCTGTAATCATACGAGTGATAACAAAATCGGACGACCGCGCAGCGGGAGTCCGATTTGTTTATCACGAGTATGATTACAGACCGAATTGGACGACACAAAGTCTTATTACCAATTAATCATAAAAATTACAATTTCCGAGAAAAGAGGAAGAACCAAGTTATAAAAGGGAAGGAAATTTTGCATTAAAAGACTGACAAAGGAAGCGTAAATTGTTTAATGTCGCTCTGAAATTGACTACGATCAAAATGTATGGTGATTGTAACCAAGGTTGTGATTGGTTGATTTAAACTACAACTTTGAATGTGATTGGTTGATTTAAAATACTACTTTGAATGTGATTGGCTTATTGAACTGTCCGATAACAAACTGTCCAATAACAAAGTGTCCAATAACAAACTGTCCGATAACAACTTGGCACGTGAATTAGTGGAAAATAGGAGTTTTTTAAACCAATGACAATCGAGGAAATTGTAATTTTTATGATTAATGGTTTTATCAGATATTTTATCAGATATTTTATTTTATTTTTATTTTTATTATCAGCTGGTAAATTTATGGGGAAATTCTGATTGGCTAAGAAAAATCATACGACTGACTCATGACCTTGAACACAATAGGGCAAGTCCAGACCTATAAGCGGGGAACCCCCATTCTTTGTTTCCGAGAATTTATCACGCTACGGTGATTTCGCAGTGAATATTCAATTTTAAAAACATAATAGTTTCCATTTCATGGCAACTATAAAACGAGATCAATTTTTGGATCCATCATTTTGGAGCGCAAAATGGAAAAAATGCGCTGATACCCTCAATCCTTCACCACTGGCAAAGCGTACGACAATTTGAAATTCTCTTAGAATAATTCCAGTTACTGACGGCGAAAAGTTCCTTTTTTCGCTTGACTCTTCGTTTTTTAACTTTCGGCAACTGGATGTCGTTTAGTTTTTTGAAATGCCCTGTTTCCGGACGGCAACGCTTTTCCATGATGCTAAGATGTGAGAAATGATGATTATATTCAAATTGTCAATGGGTTTTATATCTGTTTATTTTTAGTTGTCACGACTAGGAGATTACACAATAAAAGCGCAAGTCTTCGGTTCGCGAGCGCTATAATAAGCAGTAAATAGTGAAAAAGGTAAAGCATTCAACGTCGTTTAACTCATTTCTCTTTCGATGGTCTGAGGTCAAGTCGATCTTGTTATTCCACATAAAGGGTTACCACGGAGATTTCGCTACTCCACAACATCGAAGGCTCTATCTTTCATGTCACGCTTGTCACGCTAGCTGTCGTTTATTTCTAAACGATCAGTGCAGCTACAATTCGTTACTTATTTGATTGATAAGTGTGTTTTTCGAGCCATTTTCCACCTCAGAAGCCCCCTGCCTGGCATTATAAAGCTGGGTTGATGGGTAGAGGCAATCCTTTGAAAGAAAAGAGAGGTGAGAAGCATTTTCACACGAAGTGGGCCTTTCAAAGTATTGAGCGAGTGGTGGCAATTCACGGAGTGAAGCTGTCTTTAGTCATTTTGTGAGTGGATTCCGGGGCCTGGCATGACAATTTTGGCAAGTTTTGACTTGTAAATAATGCAATTGGTGCAATATTTTGTCAGCAGAACCGGGTGGCTCGACACGGTTCTAAAAAATTTCTGAAATGAAAATTGGCGGACCTCCATGTCACCGTTACGCAAGACAGTCCCAGAATTCCAAACGCGAACATTACAGATCGTGAGAGCATCGCGCTAAGAAAGTGAGTAGGAAAATGTTGAATAGATTGCAAGAAGTGGAGTCGAAGTTTTCTGCCAACGTAGACTTTAAGCTCAAGAGGATTTTTTGCCCTAGACACTGCCAGACAAAGTTGCATATTGTTTGGTGTTGTGCGAAGGCGTTCTAAGGCAACATTTTTTGTTTGCAACAGAATAAACGGTCATATTCCATGAAAATTGGGAGTTTTAGGGTGGCAAAGTCTAAAACCTTGAGCATTTGGCAATAACAATGGCTCATTTCAACCTTAGACCGGGATTTGGGAAAGTTGCGGGTATTTCAAAGCATGGGTCGATATAGACCCGTAACTGCAGAGCGTGACGGAAATGAGTTTAAAAAAATTATGAAAGACATGGCAATTGAAGATTGATTCTTTTCCATTCCACGAGTTGTTCGTAAATATAAATTTCCCTTTGTCAGTTCTAAGTTTGTTCGATTACTCCTATTGAAGAAAAGTGTTCTAAAATAATCAGTGTTCTGGCATTTCATATATATTTTGAAAAAAATTATATGTTTTTAAATACTTTGTGGGTGTCATGTGTTGTTTAGAATTGACTAATTTGCTGACATTCCCTAATACAACAAACATCTACATTGATGCTGTAAACGCGATACGTTTGCAACTGAATCAAGGGAATCGGTTTACTTTTTTGGCTGCATATAAAAGTTAACGTAACAGCAATGCCAACACTTACCTGCTGTGAGATCTACTTGGTACGACTGAACCTGAATTGTTTTCAGCTAGTTTTTTTGTTTCTAAAAAATGGAACAGAAAAATACACTCTGATTCAGACAACTCATTACATTTATGATATTTGCAGAATGTACAACTCGAAATGTTTTAGGGTGGAATTCCAAAAGAATATTTACCTGGCTGTAAAAGCGCTCTGTAATACCTGCTAACAGTAGTGTTCGAGGTAAAACTGATTGAGTAAACCAAGGGAAGGCGTTTATATAATCACAACAGGAATTAAACTTCATTAGGTTGCTCGTTTCAAACATTCCCTTTTTCGGGTGTAGCAATTAAGGAATGTTGTGAATATAATTTTGTTTTTATTCCTTGTTGTTTCGCATCAGTGTGTTTATGTTCGTGACCAAGGCTGTCGAATAGATTCAAATGGCCAAGGCCAACCATTTCTGAACTAAACCCCCATCTAGAGGACAAAAGATTTGTCACATGTTTGAGCTTTGGCTATAATTGATGGCCCTGCAATTATAAGGACATGCAGTTTGACACTCTGGAAAGTGCTACAGCGGGTTCGAATTTTCCAAACGTGAACAAATCTTGAAACTTACTAAACAATCGATCTGTCCTTAGAACTTTTATCCGAAGTGCCATCTTGCGGCTGAATTCGTCAGTTCTTCTAAATTGGGTAATTTCTTGGTGGCGTTTTTGGGACAACAAACGTCTATTTTGAGGTGAAATTTTACTTTATATGAAGCTTTTAGGGAAACAAACAGTAAATCACACTATACACTGTTGAGGGCGACAATGGCTGATGTGTTTTAGTCTATCAAAGATGATCTATGTAGTACGATAGTTTTAGAAAATGAGTATTAATAATCGATTTCTCCGCTGGTAATCTATGCGCAAGTTGCTACAGAAACTGCGAAGTTATTTTTCACATTTCACATTAAAATTCATCTTGAGCTCTCTCTTGGGGTGTCACGCCTCCAGGCGTCTTGTTCTATTTATGCTCATCGTCGATTTCTATCCTTATCACCAACAACAAACTATCATTTATCGTGTAATTCATGGACACCTTAAGTCGTTGTTATCTCCTTGGCTACCCCCTAACCTCTTGCAAACAACTGCCATTTTGAACCAAGTCGAACGCACTCCCTAATCTGTGATTACTCCTAGATATAAATCATATCTGTGGAAAGCCTTTAGTAGGCCGGGTACAGAAACCATTGATGCCAGTTGGAGTTGTCGTGAAATGTTCCGGTTATAGAATTTACAATTTTGCTGCGCAGATGTAAAATTGCTGAATGCGAATACTAATGCGCGGCCAGAATAAACGTCTTCATACAGTACTGATGGATTGTATTGTAAAGTAGACTTGCCACAAGTCCACCTGAAAAAAGCCGAGAGGAGCGAGCTTTTTAGGCCGCGATGCGGCTGAGCGAGCGACGAAATTAAATAGGACGAAGGACTGTTTCGAAAGTCTAATTGTAAAGCAGCGATGGAAGTCAGGGAAATGATCGGCGATGAGATCAGACGAGATACTACTGTATGATCTATACATACATCTATGTTATCGTTCGAATAAATTTCGCATTTAAAGACTGACTCGCCATCAGGCGAGTACATATATAGTTATAGTTATAGTTATATCAACACGGAATATAAACAGAAAATTGAGGTCATTCAGCTGTAGGATGATTTCATCCCAATGAGATTTGCTCGATTCTTGACCGACATGTACCCCAGCGACCATACATTTAACTGAAAAATGTGATCTTTTTACTTACCAAACGCACGACGCTCGGTTCCAACTCAAAGTACTTTGAAAATGCAAGTGAACTGTGGAGCAGGGAAGCGATGCACAACAACACCAAAGAAAGCCTGCGGATTTAATGTCCAATTATGGTAAACTGAAATATAATGATCATCCCCCCAAGCGTAATGTAAACAGGAAGTTTTGTGTCACGTAGCTCTGCCCCAAAATGAAACGAATCCAGGAGCAACCTCGTTCCCAGGGTGTTTCTCCGGTTGATTACAGGAGTCATTACCAATGGTGTAATGGGCTCCTGTCGTGCGAATATCATTGATTCCACGTGGAGTCGTATGGTCGTTCCTTGTTCATCACTACAGGAGATGGTACACCTTTTGCCCTTCATAACCAAGAAATACATTTTCCTTACTGTTAAAAATTCAGTCATTAAAACGAATGTGTAATCTTTGTTGTAAAATGAAGAAACATTTCAATTTTTTCGTGTTAGATAACAAATTTTACATAGTGGAGAACATTCATTAATGTCAGAATATAGTTTCAATTTAATGTTAATAGCAACCTTTTAAGAGAATAGACAAACATTTCCCGCATCCTAATGTTCTTTAACGAGAAAAGAAATTCATTTGTAACAGAGGTACAGTGTACTGTAACTGTAACAGTAGTTAACAAGTTTTTCTTTTATCCTCTTTTATCATATGCTCCCCGTTCAGACATCGCAGTATATAGACCTAAACCACTGAGCACATTTCTGGTTGTTGTTGTTGTGTTCGTATTTCTTTTCCCTACTCTTAAAAGAATTTTTTAACCGGTAATCTCCTGGAGGAATCCCCCCCCTGCCGTCTTGCTTTTCCCGATCAGTAAGCTGTTGCTGAACTGCATGTCGTGAAATTTTAGCCTTTATTGCCGCTTTGAGCGCACTGGCAGCTTGTTCCATTATGTCAAGGAAAGTTGTATAGGCTGCATGGCAGTATCTTCAGCTCTGTATTGGCTGCTGGATTAACAGCATCACGATGGGCGGGAGCTCCATCGTATGCTCGTTTGGAATACGGTTGCGACTCACTCTGTGTTTCATTTCTGTGAAGAAAGCTTGCACATGTACGTCTTCGTTTTCAAATTTCCGCGCCTCTTACAATCCATAGGGAAATTGGTGATTAACTGCTCAACAAAATTTCTTTCGTAATTGAGATTTTAGTCGCACAATCGAACATCAACCCAATGCAAATGACTCTTCAAAGGCACTAAAGAATGTTGTTTTCGATAAAACGCTTTTTAAATTGGTCTTAATGAATCTTCTACTCGATGCAAAAATCCTTAATGAGTATGCCACAAATTGAAATGCTTCTTTTCTTAGTTAAACTGGTTATTCATTTTCTTTCTTGACCTATCTTTTCGCACTGATGAAAATTTATTTCTTGGTAATGAAGGGCAAAAGGCGTAATTAATTGTAGAATAAAGACACGGACGTTCCAGTTTGGAACGTTGAATCTTAAACGGGGAGTGTGTGTGTGTGTGTGTGTGTGTGTGTGTGTGTGTGTGTGGAGGGGGGAGGGGGGGGGGGGTGGCGGGGGTGTAAAAAACAAGCAAGGCTGGTTACACGGCGAGGAATATATATATATATAAATCAATATTTCGGGAGGCACAGCTTTCCTTCATCAGGGTGATACATGTTATGACCCTTGATTTACACAAGTGTTTTATTGGGACAGACCGTCCTTATGTCGGTTTTCTCTCTTACCCCTTAGTCTCAACTTAAAGGAGCACTGTCACCGGGATTTATGCTGTTTTTGGTTCCAATTCTGCCAAAATTACTGCCTTTTACCTGTTATCGTGCAAAAAATGCTTCTACAGAATCAGCAAGATGAATTCCAATGAAATTTTAGCAGGGGAGCTAACCATAATAATTTTTTTGGTGATTTTTCAATGCATAGCTTGAAATTTTGAAAAAACTGGCAAGTTTTTTCAAATTTCAATCCATTTCCATCCTCGTCATCTTAGATGGAATACAGGAGTTTATTGTGTCAATGCAGTACTACAGTCTTTGGCAACAAAACAAGACCATTATTTTAAGGTTTCCACTGATGCATTGGCAGTTTTAAGCTTTTTAAAGTGATGGTACAATAGCGTGACAGTGCCCCTTTAAGTGAGTGTGAGACAGGACAGACAGGTCACCTGGTAATGTATTATTTATTGGCAGAGTTTACACAAAATAAATAAATAATTTATTTATTTATTTTGTGTAAACTCTGCCAATAAATAATACATTACCAGGTGGGCTTCTGACATTGGCTTTCACGGGGGCTGACCCCTAGGATACCCTCGGGGATTCGTTTTAAGGGTGAAAAAACGGGCTACTAAAGCCCCATGATATGGGGTAAAAGCAGACTAAATCCATCACCCCGGGGGTAGAGACGCTATCGAAAGCGGTATTCGAACACACTGCAGTCATTCAGTCTCCTCAAGAGAGCGAAGTAAAGGGTCAAAATGCATCAACGCATCTACAACGAGGAAGGCTTGAATTCATGAGAAATTCCACGTATACAGCAGAGTAATCGATCGAAGCGTATGGAAATTCAAGCTTATCACCGGGCTGATCACTGAGGCGGTGAAGTTAATGCAGCGAGCTGAGTCCACCTTTGCGACTCATTTGTAGTCATTAGAATGTCGGGGCCATCACATCATCGTTTGCTGATAAACGTTTATTATCTTCGCTTTAAAATTCGTCTTAAGCCTGGTGTTTTTTGAAGGAAAAGTTATATTTATAGTTGAGAGGCACTGCACTAGCCTAGTGGTTGTGTTTTCTTCTAATTATGTGTGAAAACCAAGCGGTGAGTAATTTTTTCCCTGTTTACCTTCATTTGACTTCAAGGTCGTCGCTCGAAAATAAATTTACCCTTTTTCAGCTTTAAAGGGACATGCTAAGTTAAGATCAGCAACATGTTGAGGTATGTTCGTATGTTGAAGAGAAAAAATTATTTACGTGTGATCAGCGCTTGTACTACGTACAGTGTTTCTGGTCACACTTCACTGAACTCAGCTGTCAGTAAACAGACACAGCATAAATTTTGGCTTCTTTTACATCTTGTACTCCAAATATTCGTGTGAGAAATACTGCACATGTCACAATCGACCTGAACAAATTTTCCCGCACATATCCAGTAGAGTTTGCCCCGCGTGAAAAGGTTTGCCAAAATTTTGAATCTTGAAAAGACCTCAAGACAGTGTGCAACACCGCTGACAAAGCACGTTGTGTAAAACAACTGAAAATTCATTGGAAACCCCGCAAAAAATCCTAACTCTTAACTCGAAAATCGAACTCGAAATCCTTACTCGAAAATCCAACTCGAAAATCCAATTCGAGATCCTAACTCGGTAAATAGGCAACCTCCCGGCGATTTTCGCGTTCGTTACCAAACATGTACAATACTCTATCCCGCCGGGGAAATTGTTACTCCAAAGTCGACTTATCTCTTCCCATACCCCTGGGTGTCCCGGGGGTGTCCTGGGAAAGCCAGTGATAAGTGCAATACGTAGAAGAAGCCATACACTGGTGATCAAAGCCGGGGGTTACTCCCTATAATGGCCTTTACTGGAGGCTCCGCCCGAAAGGGGTACCTTTTTCACGCTTCAGGTATATGAAAGCGTAGGGATTTCACGACTCTAAGTATACGAAAGGGTAGGGAAATCTGTCATTTAGGTATTTAAAAGGGCCTTTGATTAAAATATTTCGAACACGTTCCTTATGACTGTACTGTTCCAGTAGAAGGTATCTGAAAGGGGTACCATTAGTCAATGGAAGGTGTACGAAAGGGGTACCTTTTCTGTCAAAAATAGTATATAGAGGGTAAGGGGTCGGACCTCGGGGCGGAGCTTCCCCGTATAAATTTTTTTTCAGTGCCTCTCCCCCCTCCCCCCCCCCCCCCACGGGATCAAAGATCCTCCTCATCAAGCCTCAGACCTCAGCCGTACCCGACTGCCTGTCAGAGTGAACAGGCCCCTGGATAAAAACAGAATTGTTATATTAGCTGATGTTTTTCCCGCTACAGCGCGCCCATTCATTGGCTAGTTCATGGTCACATGGCATCTTACAATGAAACTGTCTCCCGCCAAATGCCATGAGCGGGCACCATTGCGAATACATGACGTTAAATAGGCCTAGACACAAAAAGCCGGATTTATTCTAGGATTTTTAGAGCATCAGGAGATTTTTAGAAATTTTCGAGATTTTTAGAAAAACAAAAGGAGATATGTGGGGGATTTTTAGATGATTTTGAAGAAAAATTGTTCTATTTTCTTTGCCGCTTTCTTTAAAATTTCTTTGAAATGATATTTTTGTCACAATCAGTTTACTAATTGGTGACTGCTAGACTGCAATCCAATTGTGTAACGGTTTTTTCTATTCCTAATGAATCATTACAAGGGAAGTAAGTTTCAAACATGGCGGAGGAGCCCTTTTGTGCAGCTTCAGTGAGTTCAATTTCTATTAAAGATGACGTAGAGCCCAGTGTTTCTCGAGAAAGACCGGTAGTATCGATGCTTAAAGCACCCAGAGAAAATACAGATTTTTAGAAAAGTTTGGGATATTTAGGGATTTTAAGAAAATTTTATGGGATATTTAGAGATTTTTGGAGGGATTTTTAGGGCAAAAACTGGGAATTTCTGGATAGATTTTTAGAGCATTTTTCGGGATATTTGTGTCTAGGCCTAACGTCAAATGGGAAACAGTTCACTGTTACCCTTGACCGCTGTTGCACATGATCAGAGCGTGCAGTTGAATGTAGCCTGATCGGCCTGATGTTGTCGCTGGAATAGATTTCAGGGTTTCTATAGGTATGGTGCTCCGCCAGAGCTCCGCTATAAAATGCTTTCAACTTGCTTTGAAGTTACATTAATTTTCAAATGAAGAATGATCCTCGCAGTTGTGAACGCAATTTATGCAACTGCAAAAAGAAACCTAAAAAAAATTCAGGACCAACTGAGCTATGAAGCCACTGACGTTGGGAACAGGTCAATTGTTGGTTCATATGTTCCCATGAAAGAGGAGAGTGTGAATTATGTATATGAAATAAATCATACATGAACTGCAGAGATGAAATCAAAGGAACAATGATCCTCACAGTTGTGAATGCAGTAGTAAATCTGATCATCACTTTTGACATTAAAACACCACAATACAACTCTGATTACCGTACATCCTAGCCTCCCATGCAGTCGTTTTTAGGGGACTCGTATTTCACCTCCTCCCCACTAACGCCTGCTTACCCGAAGCCAACATTCCTTTCCTGCCGCTTAGCCAATCACATTTTACCTACTAAATTCTGTAAGGTTGACCTTGACCTCAGGACGTTGTTCGCGGGATAGTTCAACATAGCGGAGACAGAGCTTGAGAAAACTTTGATCACCGTGTGCTCTACGTTTAAAATTTTCTGTTTAAATGCATATCAACTGACTTCAGTTTAAGAATTTGTGAGAGGAAATAGCGATAATATTTCCGTCAATATGCCGGCTAGTTACGGAAAGACGCTTATTTTAGTATCATGCAAACTTCGCCTTCAGTCTTCGATTTCCTCGCCGCTGGTCATGTTGTAGCTGTCAAGTCAGTTATTTAAGAAGTATTGGCGTATCTTCTGGTTAGTCGGAGTGATTTGGGGGAAGGAAACTTTGCCATCGGTAGACCATAGTGCGCAGTGGATCGAGTGAGCTGCTAGGTAATAAGCTGCATAATTTTGCCGTCCGCATCTCGTGAACTGAAGAAAAAACTACTAGTTGGCGCAGTCTATGCCATCAATGTTTGTTTACTTCTGACCGCTTCCCCGGACGTTTTGGGATCGCTGCATGGGCAATTTTCATCTGATTTAATGGAAGGCCATGAGAGATCGAGCTTTGTTGTCGTACGATGTGTGATATTTTCACGTCGGTTTACTCTATGTTCGATCGGCTGATAAATGCTTCAGATTTCAAACTTGGTCGCGTCTAAATTCTTATTTGCTTTAGTCTCTTGTAGCAAATCGTATTACTAAAAAAAAATCGGCTCTAGCGCTTTGATGCGTTTACAAATTCGCGCGAGAAAGAAGCACGCATAAGGATTAATTTTACTTGTCATCGCGGGACAGTTGCTCGATCGTGATTGGCTAGGATACGTACGAGTCAAACAATGGGAAAGGAATGTTGGCTTCGGGTAAGAGGCGTTAGTGTCTGATTTGGGTGACACAAGTCAGACTTCTTTAACTGCAGAAAATTCTAAGGATGTTAATTTGGAAGCAAACACACATTCCAAGGTGAATTAAGGAACAGTTTCTGTGTGTTTTAAGAAATTATATTAATACTGGTTTCCTTGAATAATACATGTAGCTGGGGAAGATTTTTTTTGCACCAAAATAGGGCGATTATTTCAAATATTGCTCGCTGGAAGTCATTCCCTAAATGCTGGGAACACTGTTGTTTTATTACCCCATTAAAGTAGGTCTAACACCAAAATATATTTTTTTTGCGAAAATGAATCTTTGCACCAGTTTTGTCCCAGTAACATTTTGCCTTTATTTCCAGTTTTTGACATTTTTTATTGGCTTCAAAACATACAAAAAATGAAGGATCATTGGGTACACAACCAAGTCAGATGGGGTGTGGGTCTATTCCTGATTTGCCCTCACAAACTGCTTTGCATGCATGTTTAAAAAGACTTAATGTGATGTAAATCAGTTTGTGACGTCAAATTGAGAATAGACCCAAGCCCCTCACTGGCTTGGTTGTGGGACAGATGAATGATAGCCAGATTTTGCAACTTTTACAGCCTATGTAAAGTCAAAATAACTAGTCAAGATTGGTAAAAAAATAAAAAGGCACAGTGTATTTCAAACAGGTGCAAAGATTTATTTTAAAGCGAAAAAAAATATTTTGGTGTTAGGTTACATCAGGTAAACTGAAGACTGGCTTTCTAAATGTGCGGTGGCATTAGAGCTTGAGCCATTAATTAGTCTTGCTAGCTTGGAGTCCACTGCAGCATTATCCTCCCAGTTTACCACATTAACATTATGTTTAAGGGGGTGGCAGCATATTATTCCAGAGGTAATTATTTGAAACACTCCTACCAAAGGGGTTGATTATTCGAGAGGGGTGATTAATTGGCCATGTTCTAAACTTCTTCTTGGAACTGTAATAAATATCTGAAAAAAAGAAGACAAAAAACATTACCCAACTTTATCAGGTTATAACCAAAAATGAGTCAATTTTAAAACAATACATCAAAAAACTACATGTGCAGATACATGTACTTTTAATTATGAGAATGAAAATAGTAGTACCTCTGGGCGATGAGTCTCAGTTGATTTGTCAGCACATTAGCATCAGAAGTTATACCAGCCACTCTGCAGGCCAAGTCACTGAAACAAGACACAAATAATGACAATAATAAGGGTTTTGATTAATTATCTGAGGTAGGCAGGTCCTTACTGCTGAATAGAGGGGCATCCCTTGGCAATGTGGATTTAGGTTTAGACCCCATTTCTCTCTGGATTTTCGGTGTATTTTCAAAACTTTGGCATTTGAGAACTCACCTTGCCTCCCGTGGAATATTCAATGACCCTCTGTAGAGAAGGTACCGGGATGTTTATCTTCTGGAAATGCAGACTATATTTTAGCTGCCATTTTAAAGTTTGATGCAGTTCAGAATGGTAAAAGTGTGAAGTGCTCTCTCTGATCCCTACTAGTAAGCACTACACTTGCTCACAATAATCTTCCAGTAAACTACAGGGGAGCAGGGATGGCTCCTTCCAGGGATGGCTCCTTCCACCAATGTGGCCCGGGTTCGATTCCCGGACCCGCTGTCATATGTGGGTTGAGTTTGTTGTTGGTTCTCTTCTCTACTCCGAGAGGTTTTTCTCCGAGTACTCCGGTTCTCCCCTCTCCTCAAAAACCAACACTTCTAAATTCCAATTCGATCCGGGATGCTCGAGCGTTTATTACATGAGCCCCCGGCTCGGGAGATTGGGCAACCACTCCCCACGTTATCGAACTTAAATAAGATCACGTACATTATTATGCTCTTAGTCTGGTCTTTTGCATTTTTTTATGGTCACCTTGTTTTGAGTCGCTTGCCTTTGTAAGAACTAGCTTATTCCCTGTTAGAGAGGACATGTTGTTGGCATTGTTTTTAGGACGCTGCACCATTTTCCCAGCATTCGAAGCAATCGAGGCTCTATTGGTTGCTTGACTCAGCCACTGGTTGGAACGTGCGTTTGTTGCTGCTGTCGTTTTATGATAACCAGGGGCCAAAGGGGTACTACCATGTGAGGAAACAGGTTGCTGTTGCTGTTGCTCTCCCCAGTTTGCCGTTAAAGCATTTTGGCGTTTTCCTGTGGCGTGATCGGCTTTGGGACGTCCCTTTTTGAAGCGACGGGTACCAAACGCAGAAACTAATAAAAATATAATAAACAGCTTTTTTAAAACGGAATAAAATACTCGTTGGCAATTAAAGAAATAAACATTCATTTATGATATCATCAAACACATCCTCGAGCAATATGTCTTACAAAATAATTTTTATGAGCCCGTTGCCTTACCTATCCCAGCCATGAAGATGAGAAAAATAATTGCAGCCTTCATTGACCTGCAAGAGATGTATTGAGGTGAAAACGTACGATTATAAATAGCCCAGAATGCAACGGTCAGTAAGTAGCACTGAATACTGCGTCTTATGGTGCACGGTAAAAGTTGATACACTACTTAGCCACGGCGACATTAAACTTAATATTTTCTTTCAAGTTAAATTGTTCGTTGTTGTGGTCATATTGTGTCTCCTGTTATTTCTTCTGCATTTGGATTGGTTGATTTTATTGGATCGCCGCTATCAGGCTGGTTTCCGTCCCTTCGCGGCTCAATATAATGTTGTTTTAACTAGAAAATTAAAAAAAACAAAGGCTAGGAAACCTGTGTCAGTGTGAGAATCAAGCTACCCAAGGTTACTTTATTGTGGCTCAAGACCGTCTTCTTTGCCAATATGTACTTTACGTTTTAGAGAAGTCAATTGAAATTAAAAATTCAGGAGGAAAAGTATGACATTAAGGTTTTTGCATAAACTGAATCAAGCCGATACTTTCGCATGTGCTTGGAAAAACACGGAGGGTCACTGGCACCCGTTTTTCATTTCTGTGAACTCGGTATGTGGTTTTAGTTTTAAGGTGGATGGTATTTTCAAGAGGCTGCTCATTCATCCTATCTCTTTTCGTTTTATGATCTTTTTCTCAAAACGAATAATATATAGATGACATAAGACATCTACAGCCCTTCCAGCACTTCCTGAGCAATAATACTGTCTGAAATTAAAAAAAAAAAATACCCAGTTCGTTAAAAGTTTTCAATTTTTCCGTAACTTTTAACTGTAGCTTAATACCATCAACCCAGTCACTTTAAAGTTGTTTCTGCTCAGATCGGTTAAAAAATCGACCAAAACAACTGAAACAAACAAACAAATACTTAATGTTCAAAATGGTTAGCCCTGGCAGTTTCTCTCCCCGATTATCAGTAAACGGTACACTGCAGTTCCAGTTTCAAGTTCAGTAGTGTTACTGTTCGACGATATGTCTGATGGTCGGTACAAGCAGTAACGATGTTTGCGTTTTAGTCTGAACACAGCTTAATTAAGTAATCCAGATACCTTCAGTTTAAGGAGGACGTCTTTCGATACCTTATGGATTTTCTTTTTCTTGTTCCAGTCTCAACAAAGATCCGAAGACAATGACGAGACGGACTGAAAGGTTTCGTCTCGTGGAATTAATAGCTGATTGCGTTTTGTGACCAGTAAATAAACAAGTATGCTTTTGTGTAAACATGCACTGACGAATCAGAAGCGAGCAAATTATGGCTTAACTCTTTTCCATCCAACGTCACACATATGTGATGATAAATACTGCTTCCTTTTTATGGTTTATTTCTTGTTTAAAGTTTGTCAGAACGTTATAATAATTGTGTGAATAGGACCAACTGTGTTTTAGCAATCATTAAAGCTAAAAATAACGACTACAATACCAGAATTCCGCTGCATATCACCGATCGTTTAACAGCAAAGCCCAAAATGCTTGTTTTTTGGCCAGAGAATAACACCAAAATTTACACATTTTTGTGGCCAACTTTTTAATAAGAAAAACTGCCCAAATATCAAGATTCTACATTTACAGCAAACCTCAAGCTCTCTCCTTATTATCAGCTATGAAACGTTTCTCTCACATTTGGTGCCTGCCACGTTTCAGCCCGTTTCTGAGATCCAATCTTGTGTGTCTTAACTGGACTCCTTCACGGCCGAAAAGAATTCTGGGAACTGTAACCACGCCGCGAGCATAGAACTCTCCTTCAGTTCATTACATAGTTTTTCGATAAGTGCTGAGCCACCCGGTGCTACCAGCAAAATGTTGCATCGATGAGTATTTTTAGCGGTCAGAACTAGCCCACATTGCCTCGTTAGCTCCCCGAATCCACTTGCAGAAAGACAAGAGAGACAGGTTCCATATCGAGCCACGATCATCACAACAGAGCGTGTTTGGCATCTCCATCAACATAAAACCGCCTCTCACCTCTGGTTTCTTTCAAAGGCTTGCCTTTACCCACATTCTAGCTTAATGATGCCAGCATGGGGGCTTCTGCAGAGGAAAATGGCTCAGAAAAGCACTCTAAAACTGACAATTGCACCACAGTCAAGCGATTCCACTGACTCGACAAACAACAGCCACTCGGGTGCATCACGTGACTCTAAAGCCTGGGTCCCCAGTATTTCAAGACAGCAGATATTTTCATAATAACTCCATATATGAAGAAGTTAAGAGCCCCAGACCATTTATTGCCCAAAATCTGGTGAAATAAATAGCACCCACTTGGATCGAAAAGGGTTAAGTTCCACCAAGAAGTAGCTCGCAGTCGCTCGTGATAGAAAACGAAAAAAAATGTGCCCGGTCAAGCAAAACTTAACTTGAATGAAAAAAAAAAACAAAGGAAAAAGCTTGGTAAAGAAAAACTGAATAATATGCTTCAGTCTGTAGTACTGAATAAAACCGCAGAGAATACGAAGCTTAAATTACAAAATCAATCGAATGACAGACCGAAATTTTAAACTCATTATTTAAACTAGGTCATAGATTTTACTGATAGTTTTTGGTTAAAAGCTGATTGGACACCAGTAGATAACAGTAAGGGAAAGGTAAGGCTATCTAGTAAATGTTTAAGCGAGCGTGTTTTGTTTTACCAGTGACATTACTTAATCGGATATTTGACTATGTAGTAAATTAAAAAAAAATAAATAATAAATAAAACAGCTGAAAAAACTGCACCAAAATAAACCTAACCACGGCAAACAGACTTGGTGCACGTGACCAGAACAAAAGAAGAAGTATCTATTGTTATTAGCGTCACGTGGTTGTTTGGTACTTCCAAGTACTTTGGTACTTACAAGTAACAAGATAATCGTACCACGCATTTTTTTTTTGTCTCTGGTCTCAACGTAGCAATATTAAAAAGAGCTTGCCGAATTTTCCTCGCTGTTTTTGCGATACTGTTACAGCTCGGAAGGTGAATCACTTAACAGTGACAAAATGGGAAGCAAACGTCTCAAAAATGCCACCCTGTATGGCTAAAACAAAACCCCACATCGAGCAAAGACTAGTAAATCTGGTTTCCTTGAATAGATCGCTTGTAAGGTGCTTTCCAGTGTAGCTGGTGCTTAAGCTTATACACACTGAATTTACGTTCAAAAGAAAAGGGCGCTGAAAAAGGTCGTTATCGACTGAGCGATAGAACGAACAATACTCTTGAACCAGGCAGTGCAATAAATAAAGTGATCTTATGATAGCTGAGTTAATCTTTTGTCTCACGATTGAGTCACAAAGATGTGGATCGCGAGGTTTCGACCGCTATACTGCTGGTCTTCATCAGGCGATAGTGTCGACTGGCTGCTTGTGAGTATAAGAAGGACCGTGGCTGGTGATGATTGATGCGTTTCGATCCTCGCTTAGGCTGTTGTTGATTGGAGGATTTCGATCCTTGTCGTTCAGGCTAGAAATTGTTCCCTCAGCGGTCCGCTTTGGTACAGATCAGCTGTTGTGGTGTTTGATCGTGGGCATCCATGCTTCAGGAATTTCAATTCTACTGTCCCTGTTGATGTTGTTAGGGTGAAGTCCTATGTGAATAGCCTCTGTCCTCTTAGGACATTGTCGATCCAGTAAAACAAGACGGAGTAGTCTACAAGACTCCCTGCGAATGTGGTAAGGTTTATATTGGAGAGATGGGAAGATCTATGCATGAACGGATTAAGGAACACGATAGAGACATACGGCTTGCTCGAACCCAATCCTCCGCCGTTTCAAAACATAGCAACGCGACCGGAAATTATCCGCTCTGGGACGAAGTTAAATTTATTGACCGAGACCCACATTGGTACACCCGTAGGGTTAAAGAGGCTATTCACATAGGACTTCACCCTAACAGATAAAGATAAAGCTTATAGGGATGGTTAGCGCGGGTTACATTGTACTTGGTGAATTCAAAAAGGTCGTCAAAGTTTAGTTTGTTCATGTCAAATACGATTTTGTAGCATTCAACTAAAGAAAGAAACAATCTGCGTGTTTCGGGTATATAACGTCTAGGCCACTTCAGCTTCCTTAAACGATCTTCATATTCCATCTCACCACGTTTTGTCCGAGAGCAAGCCGAGAGGCTCTTTGCTTAACTTTTTCTAACGCTAGCACATCTTTAACCAAATTTGGATTCCAGACCGGGGCAGCATATTCTAGAACCGGACGCACAAGAGATTTGTATAACGTAGAGAATGCACCGGTATTCGACGAGCCCACTGTTCTGTGAGCCAAACTCAATAACCGAAGAAACCATAACGCCTAAATCCTTGACGCACTTTACGCTTTTAAGGCTCGTACTCAATGAGTATGTAGGGAGTAAACCTCTTGACCAATTTTATCTCCAAAGGAAGATATTCCATACCATGCATTTGAAAAATAATACCACTCCCACACATTCAATGGCAACGATGACGACAACAGCAACGAAAACGTCTGGACCCAGTTGTCCACAACACGATTAGGCTAATCCCGGCGGGTTAGTGTGAACTTTGGCTTCCGTTTAATTAATGTTCGATGAAGACTTTTCCCAACGTTTTTCGCCCTCAAGTTTTGAATGTAACTTTTATTTACCCTGAGCTTAGAATTTGCTTTCAGAAAACGTTCTTAGTGAGGGAGATGAAAACCTCAGCTAACTTTTAATCGTAGATTTGCGCTAATCGGTTTTCGTACAACCGGGCCCAGATTTCAAGATATGAATTCTCATTATTGCCGTTATGAGCAGGAACACGCGCTGAAGGTTACAAAAAGCGAGAAAATTATCCACCATGCCTTAACGCTCTCCAAAAACCCCGTCTTGGTCATTTTCAGTTGTTTGCCAAGCACGGTAAAGTGTGAATAAAATTAGCGGAGCGACTGTTTCATGTTTCATGGCCTCGTTACCTTTACTGTCGTCATTGCTGAAGCTATCTATCAATTTTGAGTTAAGACTGAAGCGACGCCAACAAATACAACAACAACAACAACTTTATTTAAAGAAGGAGACGCAATGACCTTTTACAGTATTTCTAACTTACGGCCCTCAAAAATACATTAAAGGAAAAAATATAGATATAAATACAAAGGATCCAGACAAGTGATAGATTAACGCAACAGTAAACTGATTCGGGAGTTACGGCTTGTTCAGCTTGTACGATATATTGACGAACTATCCAGGAACTAAACTGATTCCAGCGACTTTGCAGTAAAGAAATAAAACGTAACTGCATTTACCGTCATTTATTCAAGACCCCCACAACACCTTATTGCGTGATACGGGATTAAGTGTGACCAGTGAAAATAAGAAATAAAATCCATGAACTGTGAATATTTTTGCTTTGTGATTTCCGTGAAACGTTAACATGGGATTTTAATTCGGTTTTTGTACTTTTTGATGTCCGTGAAACGTGCGCAGGATCCCCCATTCCCTTTACACCCCTCAGATATGGCATCGTCCATTACGAAAAGCTTGGTTACCAATAATGGCACCGACCGTTTACAAAAGGAAACTCACCACCGGCGTCGTTACTTGAACGCGTCTTTTCAGTGTGTAAGTGTAGAATGAAAGTTTTAACTTGTGCAGGGGTTTTCAACCAAACTGCCAAACAACCCCAGTAGAGTGACAAAGCAGTCAGAAAACAATTTGTTGGGCAACACACACAAAAAAGAATTTCATAAATTTAATTTTTCAACGTAAAAAATGCCCAGCACGTGTAACGCTTTTGTTCATAAATTTGTGTTTTATTTCTTTATTTTTGTTCATGTCATTCGGCTCTCAAACAAAACCATCTAGTCAGTTTACTAGGAATAACAAATATTCCTGTAATACATTATTTGACAATAACCATTCTTCTATTACTTTAATTTATTGTTTGAAAAATATGAATGTTGGTTGGTGCATGCGTAGTAAACCCTCTTGACAACGAAATGTTTGTTGACATAAACTGTGCAACGACCAATGTTTAGTAAGGTTCAGTGCTAGCCTATGTACAGCTTCCCCTTTCCCTCAGGAAAAAAAGTTGGCCCGGACAGGAACTTTTGCGACTGAACGTTGGACTTGGCGCACAACGAAGATGGAGTTTATTGTTTTCGGTCCCGCTGATAGTGGTGATTTGACGCGGCTAACTAATAATTATTGGACGAGATTGAGCAAAATATCGTGATTTGTCGGTGGCGAGACACTGGCAAATCACGAAATTTTTGCGTTCCATCACTGAGCTTGTTTTTGAGATTTTTTTTTCCCGGGAAGCGTGAGACGATCTGCTATTTTTTAACTGAATTTGAAGAGCATGGACGCGTGGACACAACTACGCATTAGCACAATATTATTTGCAGCAAAAATCACAGTTGGACGGTAATACGCACGAGCAGACCATTAATTATAGGCAGTTAATTGTAGGTCGCGTGGTAGGCTCTGGGCCAATGAAAAGGATGGGCGAATAACTCCATTTGTTGGTAATTCATTGACCTTCCGCACCCTGACGGTTCGTTGCGGCCAACACCAGCGTTCTCATCTTTGAATGGACAGTACTTCGGATTAAAGAAAATAGGGATACGCCGAGGGACTGATTGAAGTAAAGGCATGAATGCCTTATTTTGCATTATTTTCAGTTTTTCTTCGGCAACTCAGTCCAACTATAATCTCTTTAATATGGCTTACACCAACCTTATAGCGGAGCTCCGGCGGCCCGAAGGGCCGCCAAGCGGGGCACTATGGTTAAGAAAATATGGTAACCCATCTATTCGAAAATTGGTTTTGGTCACCGTACGTACGTCGTACGGACTTACGTCTGTACGTACGTACATTCGCCCTTCTATGTATGTGATGTGAAATGCCGGCCATACTCCAACTGACAGGCTAGTTTACAGCGCACATCTGATATTGGACATCCATATTATGACCAATTGACACCTGCCAAAACAAGGTATCCAATGACCAGTATTGCGTGAGCATATCGCGGGCTCAAGTTAAGACCTCATCGAGGTGGTAGGTGTATATAGGGGTATACAGGAGTATACGGGTATACATGGGTAACCATGTGTATACAAGAGTATACGGGGGTATACATGGGTACGTAGGGGTGATACATAATAATTCTAAATACATTATAATAGGGGATACACGAGGTAACTACGCAAACATCAACTCGTGTCATGAAGGATCCTCTTGACGTGAGTGCTTTTGTTATTTAAATCTAGTGATTTGCAATTGAAAACTAATTGCTATCTACTCTCTAAAAGTGGAGCTATGCAAAACTATTTGAGGAGAACAGGTATTAAAGTCCACTGTGTACATCTTTGAGTTTGAAGGTATGTATGACATATAATCTTACTTCTGATCGATTTTCTTCTCATTACTGAATGTGTGTGTATAATCTGCCCTCGTCCTAAAATGTCTTTCCATTTTAATTGAAACAAAAGTTGTATTCTGATTAAAACACGAGTTCATAGTCATAATTTGTGGCTCTGTATGTGGCAGCCTGTTATCAAATTTGTATGCAGTGAATGGCCTTGCTTGTTCTATGTTTAGAATATACACATTGAAAATTATAAAACCTTTTCTCTCTGTGTATGTGCAAGGATACAAGAAAGCTCCATATCTGTGAATTAAGTAAGGAATGGCTAAAGGAGATGGATCTGTGAATTAAGTAAGGAGTGGCTAAAGAAGATGGGTATCACAGCCATTGGCGAAAAATGTTCGAGGAGAATGTTGGAGAGATCAGTTGAGAGGAAAATGTTGCAGAATGTTCAAATGTTGGAGGAGAATCCAGAGTTTGCGTCAATTTTTCATGACGAGCGTGTTGAGTGTGTCCGTGTCGATGAGTGTTCTGACGAAGCTCCCTCCCATGAAGAAGTACAGTTTTATTGGACAGAGCGGCACTTAATCAAGGCGAATGAGAGGATTGTGGTGACAATTAGACACAGCGGAGGTTCTTATTATTTGAATAGATTAGAGCTCCTAAATGGCTGTTTAGCTGTAGCCCACAGCAACCTATTCACTCCTTCCACTCTTGCAGGTCCTTGTTATACAGAGAAAGGTTTGGACAAGGAACAACTGGCAAACAATTTAGAGCTAGCATTGGATGTGTACATAAGGAAAGTCTGATGGTGCACCTTGTGCTAAACAGCCAATAAGACTTGTCAAAGGAGTAAATGGAATAAGAGCAAAGCATGTAGGAGAAGGAAGACCCAAATTTTTGACTTTCCTGAAAGGGAAGAAGAAAGAAAAGGAAGCTTTAAAACGATTGGAGCCAACATTGTACAGTTATTTTCAAGACGTTTGGGGCGTGCGAAACAGGCACATGGTCAAAGGCTAATTGCCACAGCCTTATGTTTTCATGCTTTTACCATGCAAGGCCAAACTTTGCCCTCATCTCAGGTGTCAAGACAATGAAAATTCAGACCATGGCAACACTTGGTTTTCTGGTGGTCCACCACTAACCTATTTTCCCATCCCTATTGCTGATCCAAAATGCCTTGGGGTGGGGGACATGCAAACAGTGTGGAGGCAAACGTGCTGGTCACTATCTTCGTCTGCAAGAGCATCACGAATTTTACCAGACCCATGGAAGACAAGGGATGAAGATTAAGCTCCCATCTGTAGTAATTGCTGAGGCACTGAAGAATGTTGAGAGAAAGGGTTGCAATCCACTGTATCTGGTGAAGAAAAACTAGCACTTGCATTACAACACTTATCGAATGTGTCCACCAGAAGAAAACTTAGATGGTGCAAAGAAAGCCCCTGGAACAAGACGCCAAAAGAATAAAGGTCATACTGACGGAGATACCAAGGAGAGCACTGGTACGATTATATTAGTCTAGGGACTGAAAAATAAGTTTAGCAGTATTATGTTTGTGGCTAAAATGATATCGATCTTTTGTAGGAAATGATGTGTTTTGCTTCTGTGGTCAAGGAGACTATGGAGAGATGATTGCCTGTGACAGCCCCACATGTTCAGTGGAGTGGTTCCACCTTGACTATCTGGGGCTCCCCTGTGCCCCAGAGGGTGAATGGATAAGCCCTCTTTGCACTGGTTTGTATGCATATAAACTAATGATTTTGACAAAAAAAAAAAAGCCCTTTTAATGGCCATTTCTGCTGGGGAGTATTATTGAGACAATTTACTGAGTGATTATACTGACTACTGCAGCTACTTATGTAATACTGATATTCTATTATACAGAACTGTGCTTTAATGTTCTCGCTTTTCAGGCTCCTAATCCAGTACATCTCAGGCAAGGGAAGCTGCACATGGTGGGAGCATTTGAGGACTTTGGTAGGTGGACAGCTCTCCCAGGGTGAGGGGCATTTGTTAATATTTGAAATTAAGCCGTCTGTAACAAATCCCCACCTGCAAAGAAGGAAGGTGGATTTGATGTCCAATTATGTTAAACAGAAATATAATGATTCCCCCCTCCCCACGCGTAATGTAAACAGGAAGTTGCAATATTCATGTCACATAACTCTGCCCCGAAAATGAATCAAATATACATGTATCTTTAAAAATAAAACCCTCAACTATTGTCCAAAAATAACCAAATTAGGGTCCAGGAATACCTTAAAAGCAGCACTGAAATCTTGATATCATTTTGAAGCCACAATGATTGTTGATATTTAGTGGCCATAGTTGAGTTCATGTCACAACTGAATAAACAGGTTTTAAAGAGAAACTATTGGAGAGTAATGAAGAACTCTTGATTTCCTGCAACTTTGAATAATAATAATAATTATTGAAGAATAGCTTTGCCATGTTTTTGTGGTTGCCAGGGCCGAATATTGTAGCAGATGTGGTCGCTCGTACAGCATAAACTTGCCCTCAACAATCTTTGTTTTCATTTCATTAAACTCACTAAGTTTTGCTATAGACAGCAATCCTTGTACACACTGTATGCAGGCGATGGGTGATTTTCATCACCTGTAAACAACAAATTCATCTACAGCTCTGCCTTTCACCATGAAAAGATATTGTGTATGGAATATCAAGACTTTTTGTTTTTTATTTCTCTGTCTATTCTCTATTCTTCCACTTCAACCCTATTTGTAAAAGGAAAACTCAGGGCAATTTGAAGTAAAAATTAATATTGAAATCATTGACTTGATAAATATCCTCAGAATTTAATGTCTTTGATACATTCATTGATAGAAAGGCATTGTTTTAGACTTACAGAGAGCATTTGGAAGGTCAGACGCACAAGAAGAAGGAGCATTAGCTGCCAAACAGAAAGAGAAAGAGCCCCTTCCATCCAATGCTTATCGCTGTGAATTGTGCGATGTTACATGTACTGGAACAGATGCATATATGCTGCTCATCCAAAAGGAGCCAAACATCAAAAGGTACTTGTATGCATGCTCTGTAACTAATGATAATTAATTAGGATAGTTGTTATTAAGGGCTGAGGCCAGAGTTTCCTCAGATATTTAGATATGTGATTAGCTTGGTACAAAAAGCAACATAATTGACCAAACCTTAATAGCTGGAATCCCTGCCAATTTTTTTGCATAATTATAGTCACAGCCTTGATAAGCAGTGTTGAATGACACAGGAGTAAGAAAAAATAGAGTTAACACTCTGCAAGAGGTTGTCGCAGTGAAAGCATCGTGAATTCAAGCACCTTGAGATCCTAAATTGCTGGATAATAATTAACATACAATATTATTCGCTCATAACATGTTTTTTGGCTAAAGAAACAAAGACAAATGTATTTAAACAATGAGTCAATAACGTACACTTCTTGGCTAAATGATAGACATTATACAGCAAAATAAGTCAAAGAGTTGTCAATGAGTTTTTAAGCCTGTGCAAAATACATTGTGAGCAGAAGTCAATTACTGCTAGAGTGAAACCTGTATAGGGACCACTACAAAGTTTTCCTCAACATTATTGAAATAGACTTAATGGCTTTCAGAAATTGTGCCTGCAAATGTTCCAATCCACACACTTGGCTCATGTCAGTGAGAGATCACCACACAAAGTTTGTCTGCAGTGCTCATCCCCTGCATAGTATTAGACAGCTACCACTGACGTCTTGGGTGCTCTGAGACTGAGAGAGTACTGTTAGTAACACATACATAGATAACCTCTGTAATTTGACCAAGGTTGTGCTCTAACAGTGCCCAAGGGCCCCTGGCAACTTACGTTTGCCTTTGGGGGACAAGGAAATCTTAGTTTTTCACACAATTATTATGCTGGGCACCCTAGATTTCACAGGTTCAGAGTTTTGGGCTCCCAAAAATTTTTGTTAGATCACAGCCTAAATGTTAACATCATGTGAGATTGTAAAAAGGTAATTAGGTTGTAAATTAAAGTGATGTAATACAACAATTCATACAATACAAGGGTGGCCACAGTTTCATTAATTATCTATTATGTCAAGTGGCCATTGATTACTGTAACATGTAAAATGTCTGTAGTATAATTTACAACCTTAAAATTGTTACCATTAACTAAATTATCCATTTCTTGCATTATTTAATAAATTATAACTGGTAGCTGGCATGACCAAAGATGAGTTCTAATAACGACATATAGGCTTTGTAGTACAACCATATATGTTGTGGCATGAAATTTACTTTGTGTGAAATTATTTCATACCAGTATGAAATTTATTTCCTTTGTCTCCTATGAATAATTAGGGCTAGGAAACAAAGGAAATAAATTTCATACCAGTTGGTATGAAATTTATTTCCTTTGTCTCCTATGAATAATTAGGGCTAGGAGACAAAGGAAATAAATTTCATACCAGTTGGTATGAATTTTTTTTCCTTTGTTTCCTAGCCCTAATTATTCATAGGAGACAAAGGAAATAAATTTCATACTGGTATGAAATAATTTCACACAAAGTAAATTTCATACCACAACATATACAATAGCATTACAGTATAGTCTCCCTAACCCTTCCATAAAAGCTAACCATTTAAAATCAGGGTTTAGGCCTAATTAGTAAGATCAGTGCCTAACCCTACCCCCTAAACCCAATCCGTAACCCCCCTAACCCTAACCCTAACCCTTTATTTAATGTTTCTGTAACTTTTTTGAGGCACGTGTAAGTTCACTTAAAGAAAGGAATTAAAGTTTGTGTATTGAAGAAAAACTTAGCATAATTTTAAAAAAATAAGCTGGTTTGAAAAACATAAACTAGTTTGAAAAAAAAAATACG
>JAEMWC010000201.1:10000-92500 GCA_016490735.1 Pachyseris speciosa | reverse complement strand
AACCCATTTTCTTTTATAACAGAACGCCACTGACTAGGTATAGTATTAACTACACCCAACAAAACAAAAAGCTGACTCGAAGATAATTGAGCTTTTAAAACTTTCTCACCTTTAAGAAGTACACGATCTTTAGAAATCAGGTCTCCGACTTAAATTATCCCGCATTTATGAAAGAAGGGTTGGTATATATATTTTCCTTGACTAAGTATATATTTGTTATTCCAAATAACCTCGTTCATTATATCACCATAAGTCAAATCATCTTTTTTAGCAAGACAGGACCACGCGTCAAGACATTCCTTATAAAAACACGGGGAGAAAAAGGGGTAATTTACGAGTCTCAAACTGACATTTCAGAATAAACTTACCACCCACATTACCCAAGTAGTAATCCAGCACAATTTTCCAAGGACTAACATAGTCTTCAACATACTTCTTTAAGCACATAATTCTCTGGGTTTTAATCAGACATTCTACATCCAACATTCGCAATCCACCTTGTTCAGTATCACTGATTAACGCAGAATGCTTAACTTTATCCTTGCCATTCCAGATGAAGCTATACAACTCTTTGTTTACATTATGAATAAGATCGTTAGAAACATGAATAAGAGCTGCTTTTGACATAAACTTTGGAATGGCAAAAGATTTAACTATTTGAATTTTCCCTAAAAGCGTTAGTCCTCGCCATTTCCACATTTGCAATGTTTTTTTAACGGCTTTTAAAATTCCCTCAAAATTATCTTTTTTTCTCAATGCCTGGTTGTAACTGAAATACACACCTAGGATTTTTACGGACGTTTTAAATTCGTGAGGAAATGGTTCTGGTTTCTTTAAACTTAAACGAAAGAATTCAGTCTTTTCTGAATTGACTTTGAGACCAGAAATAGCGCTAAAATCTTCTAAACTACCAATTAAATGCTCATAAGAAGGCTTATCTTTTACAAAACAAGACAAATCATCGGCAAATAAAGCAAGTTTAACATCTTCCCTTCCAATTTTTATCCCTTGATTATTTTTATTTTGCCTAATGCTGCACGCGAGAACTTCAAGACTCAGAATGAATAATAGCAGAGACAAAGGGTCACCTTGCCTCACCCTTCTTTCGATCGTAAAATAATTTGAAGTAAAGCCATTATTCATCACAGAACTGGAAACTCTTGAATAAAACGTGCGTATATATCCATTGAACAAAAGATGGGCCAAAATTAAATTCTTGAAGAACTCTGAATAAAGACCTATGATTTAATGAATCAAAAGCTTTTTCCAAAGTCTATTGTAATTAGGATTCCTGCAGTATTAAGCTGTTTGGTGTATTCTATTATATCTTCAATTGTTCTAACAGTATCAAAAATTGATCTTCCCTGCACATAGGCGTTTTGATTACAATGGATCAAGTCTGGTAGGATTGGTTCCAAACGCTTAGCCAGTGCTTTGGATGCAATTTTTGTGTCGACATTGATGAGTGATATTGGTCTCCAGTTCTTAATGAATCGTTTGTCCTTACCTTTTTTTTCCAGCAAAGTGATAACTGCTTGCTTCTGGGAATTTGATAGTTCTCCGTGCTCATGTGCATAGTTAAATGAGGCAACCAAATGCTTCCCAAGTATTTGCCAGAATGCTAAATAATACTCTGCGGTAAGACTGTCATTACCAGGTGTTTTGTTTTTTTGAAAAGTTTTCAAGGCGTTATAACACTCGCTTACAGTAAGTTTTTCCTCACATTTAAGTCTTTGTGCATCGGAAAGTTTAGGCATAGATATTCCTGTTGAAAAGGAATCTGTATGAGTCTCGCTGTAAGACTCGGAATTTTCCTGGTATAGGTTTGAATAAAATCTAGAAAGTTCATCTAAAATTGCTTTGGGGTTTGTTGATGGCACTTGATCCTTTATTAAAACTTTTCGTATGGCACTTTTTCTTCCTCTTGAATTTTCTAAATTTAAAAAATATTTATTGCTTTTTCCCCCTTCTTCGTACCATTTAGCTCTTGAGCGAATTATTACTCCTTTAGTAATGTACTCGTACATCGAGTCATATTCCGTTTTGAAAATCTCTAATTTCTTCATATTTTCAGTTGACCGGTCTTTGTCATATAGTTCTTGACAAAAATCAAAAATCAAGCCTTCTTTGCACTATTGGCGTTTTTTGGCACCATGTAAAACGTTTAAGTGATGGATTTCTAACTCTCCAAATATCAACTAGGTCAATATGTGTTGAGCAGACATTTTCAACTTGTTTAATGCATTCCCTCAGTTTGGGGCCGGGGTACCCCCTGGCCATCAAGCTTCGGATCGAGAATGACATTAAAATCTTTTCCAACTATAATCCTACATTTATCATCTATATCAACCCTGTTCAGTTCATCTTGAATAGTCTGGAAAAATAAAATCTGTTCACTCGTTTTATTAGGGGCTTACATATTTAAAAACACAAATTTCTGGTCTTGTACTATCGCTTCCAAGAGAATAAACTGACCCTGACTGTCCTGACGCACTGATTTAACTTCAAATTCCAAGGAATCTTTCACCAAGATAAGAACGCCCCTACTATGCTCAGAACCATGGGTGAAGAACATTTCCCCTTTCCACTGCGTTTTCCAACTATTTTCAATCTCCTTATAAGTACTGTACGTTTCTTGCAAAAAACATATGTCCGTTTGTTGTTTCATTAACCAAAGAAATAAGGCTTAACGTTTTTCAAAAGAACGAATCCCCCGAGCATTTAAAGACAAAGGGTTAAAATGCGACGCTTATAAGTTCTCATATTCAAAAACAAATGACAAGCTCACTAAATAACATGACATTAAACAATGAAGGTAACAAAACAACAAAAGACAAAACAACAACTTTAGAGGCCGCCAGAAAAGACTGTATTGCTGCCATTGAACGAATCGAGGTAGTAAAATCCCAAGACAAACAGTAAACACTACTACACATACTAAACGCATATTAAATACAGAGCAGAAAAAGATATAGTTCACCCTGAAACTATGTTAAAGCTTTCCATATACACTATCCGATATTAGAAAAAAAAAAATATGATACCCGGTACTTTGGCCACGAGATAACCAGTCAGGTTTTAATATTATTCTAAATTTATTTTTTACAAAGGATTTAATATTCCGTCTATGTATAATTTGTCCGGTTCCGTACGACTAAAAAAGGCACGCTTACCATCTTTCCTTGCGTCAGCGAGTTTCTTCTCTTGAACTTTTCTCCATTGAACAATTTCTCTTGGGAGATCTGCAGAAATTCCACAACCGGTACCTTTCAGAGCCCAAGCTTTTGAAAAAATGAACTCTCTATCACCATAGCAGAGAAAGCGAGCGATAATTGGTCTTGGGCGTCTATCACTGTTAATTTTTCCAACCCTGTGGACTCGCTGAAACTCTATATCCTTCGTTTTAAGGTCAAGTTTGCTCTCCAAGAAAGGTGTTAGAACTTTGAGCGAGTCTTCCTGTTCACCTTCTTCTCGCATTCCGTAGAAGCGTAAATTTTCACGCCTAGAGTAAACTTCGGCATATAATAATTTATCATCGAGAGTCTTGTACCTCGCTTTACATGTATTGTCGAAATTCGCCTTTTCTTCTTCGTTGGCAGTCTTAAGTTCGTTAACTTGTTCATTTAGCTCCGTCAAGCCATCTTCCAACTCTCTCACCTTCGCTCCTGTTTCAGACTGCCTTGCTTCAAGTTGAAGGACTCGAGTATCCAACTTATCAAATTTCTTCTCTAAATTCGACACAGAAGAAGCCAGTCTCTCCAGTTGTTTGTTCATTTCAACTAAACTTGCGAGAATGCAGTCAATTTTTGAAGCTAGGTTTTCCGTCATTTCTGACGCATCCAAAATTTCGTCAGACGACGAATCCAATACAGCAGAATTTTCACACGACGAAGATTCCTTGACCTTTTTCTCGTCTGGAGATCGTAATTCGCAATCTGATATGCTTGACGAGCTTGACTTTCCCTTACGCTCTTTTCTTTTACCAGACATAAGTCATTTGGCCAGTATTTAGTTATTCAAAATATAGGAGAGTGCGGAGAAGCTTTCAACACGACTACTCCCTCCGCATGCCTCAACCCAGGAGGTTTTGATGCTGAAATTCTGTGTTTGATAGATTCTTCAGCCCCGTGCTCCTGGTACACAGTTAATACCACAACAGCCAACTAGTATTCTTGTTTTGTGGCGTGCAATTCAAGTAAGTGAATCTTTATCTTGGATGGCAGGAATATGGGTGTTATGGGCAATATGGGAGTTGCCTGGCTTTTGTGTAGTCTCGGAAACATTATTGCGCAAAGGCAAGTTATTTGAATGAATAAAAATTAACTCATGAATGAAGATACAGTCATGTACTTGTGTCGACATGTGCATTTTCAAATGTAAGAAAGTGTGCATGCTTTTGTTTGTGCATTGGTTACTGGTACACTTTATGCTATTTCTTTTTTTCCATTTAGTTTCTAGTTTTTAATTAAGGTGCTTGTTTCACTGTGACTTTGCAAGAGATTTAAGCTATATTTTGCTTCCAAAGGTGGTAAAATTACACCAGAAACTTGGCAAACCCATCCCTGAGCCTGCTCCATTGAAGCCTCCAGAAGCCAAAGACACTGCAAAAGAAAATGGAGACAAAAAAAAGCTGGTGCTGGGAACAAGGGACCTCAACGAAAACCACCACTCAAGAAAATGGCTGCTTCAAAGATCACTAATTTGTTGTTGGCACAAAACTGACATCAACTGGAACAGTCAAAACTGATACTGCAGCTGCATTTCCTGGGGCTGCATTTGGAAACGCCAGTTCTGGGTCTGCTTCAGGAAATGATGTTGAGATGGAAGAAGGTTAGTGCAGTGGTAGACAGTACAGTAGTGGAAGGTTTCATGTCACTGAGTATCACATCTAGTTGTCAGGGGCAAGCAATAATTCTTGATGGGAAAGTAGAATTTGCACTGAATTGCCTTTATGCGAACTAAATAAAAGTCTGTTAGTTGTCAAGGGCAGTGATCTGAGATTCTGCCACTTGAGAATGAATACAAATTGCCTGGAAGTGATGCACATTGGCAAGAACAGGGGTCTTAATTCGGTTAACTGGAGATAATAAATAAAGAGTTGCTAAAAGGAAAAAGTCAATGCCAAATAACTTATTCATTGCTCAGTATAGTGTTAATACATGTACAATGTATATCAAGTATTTTATATGAATGCTCTATTAACAATAACGTGTGTCTTGGTAGAAAAATTTGACTTGGCAAATTATACTGGTGTGGACAAGAGCAGAATTGTTGGTATGTTTCTAACGAGTTCTTCAGTTTTTCATATTGTTCAAGTATTCTCTTTTCAGTGCCATCACAGTATCAAGTAGAATAGAGCCCTACCATATTTTTTTGGTTATAAGGCACACTGTTTTTTTTTTTTAAAGATAAACTATGTCTCAGCAAAGTTTCTGAAATTTATCCGAAATGAGATAAAAAGTGTCCAAAAATTACATGTCTGAAATAAAACGTCCAATTATGGTAACGTCCGAAAATTTTGGCAAGTAACGCATTCTACATGTACATGTACACAATCAGTGGCCACTGTTTAGGTATCACGCTTTTGCTATGGCAAGTCATTATAGGCAAAAACATATGGTTGAACAGTTCACCCAAACTATGTCTACTGTGCGTTCAAAATCTGCTGGGCAAAGTTGAAAAGTGGCATGAATTTTATTTGGAAGGAGGCCTGCATGTAGGGCACATTCTTAGGGACTTTCCAGAATAGGAATAAGAAACTGATTTCCTTGCGAAAGAAAACAGTTGTCAATAATGTTGGCTTGTTCACGTAGGGACCCACTAGATCTCCTGGATATGCTGGTGCAGATGGAAGGCCAGGAATAAAGGTAGTTCTTTAATGGCTAAAATTTAATTATAAAAGTTCTTAAGGCTGGTTTTCACTAGCGACGGAGTTGGAGTTGTAAGAGTGCTTATACGTGTATGACCTGGTGAAAATCAGAAATCGGAGTTGTAAGCGAAGTCATAAGCTCGACGGAATCAGAGTCGCTTATGACTCTGTTGCTTATGATCCAGTACTTGTTGGAGTCAGAAGCAGAAGTGGAAGAACCAACCAATTACAATGCTTGTTCTCGCGCTCTCGGATTACAGTTTGATACCAAAATAGTCCTTGTGACCCCCACAATCTAGTTTCCACTAGATCACAATCAACAGACTGTCATAACGGAATCAGTATTTTGCGTCCTACTCAGTCGCTTTGATTTTCACTAGATCATAATGCGCTCCATATGCTTCTGATTACGACTATTTAAAAAAATACAACACAATACAATAAGATTAATTACTATTAATTTTAGACTAAAACTTACACAAAAAAACAAAAACAAAAACAAAAAAAAGCATGTGCTCTGTAATGTGATACCACACGAACATCACAAACACCTCCATTGCGAGAAATGTAAACCGTGTTTCTTTACAAATTATACAAATCTTCGTCCATCTATCCATGTTTGTGCACTGACATTTGAAGTTGGTCAACGCAAGCATTCTCATGGCTGGCAACTCAAACCAAATTGTCTTTGAGTAATTGTGACAATTTATGCTTTTGTGTAATCAAGGTTAATCAGCTTTAGTTCTATTTGCCCAGGCAAGGGACAATTTCACTAGAATCAAGTCAGGAATTAACTTTTTTGCTAAATTTACAATTATTTGGCTATTTTATTTGTAAGTTATAAGTAAAAAAACTTGATAAAATGTGTTCCCTCCACTTTCTCCGCTCTTTGTTTTTGCACAGCATTTTCGCTTTTGTTTATTAAGCGGCCGTCGCTTAGCGACGAGCCGCTTCTTGCATTACCCTTTTTTTTTTTTCTCGTCGTTTCGTCCGTCACTTGCCCCGTACCCCTCTCGGCCAGAGGAAGAAACAATGACAAGTAAATAAATAAACTGTTTATTCTCCGGTGACAGTACTTGGAACGCGCGACCCTCAGATTTCATCGCCCATAGTCTGCACCTTATCCGATTGCGCCACTTGCTCATCAATTACCTTCACTAGAGAATTTTGTAATAATTAAAGTGAGTGGTCACAGCCTTTGCAAAAGAAATGTTTAGCCGGAATTGAATTACTTCAATATACATTTCATAGCAAAGGAATTTAATTCAAAGCGTTTCTTTTGATCGGTTTTCAGCAACATATTGAAAAGGTTTAACTGAATCGCAAGAAAAGTTAAGTTATAGCTTGATAAACCAAACCGCACAAAACACGCAAAGAATATTAAAGATCTTCAAAGATAATTTTGTTTAACGCCGAATACACGTTAGACAGATACATAACATTTTTTTACCTGTTATATTCTTCAGGTGTAACAATTCGTTACGAATTAGCTAACTTTTATACTTTCATGCGTAGCTAAACCGCAAACAGCTTATTAAATATTCAAAACGAGTTATTTTTGGACGTGTTAAAATTAGCGTAATCTCCAACATCTCATTAAATTTTCAGTGAAATTTGTTGGGTGCATAAAAATTTGTATCTCGCTTTATACTTATCGCTTTACAATAATTTTTATATCTTTGTGCTATTCGAATTCCGAAACCATTTTTGCGTTGACCGTAAAATAAAACTGCCATTTCTCTACGAGTGAGTAGCAATTTTAGCATACGACCACGGCTTTAAATGCGTTTCCGGTATACAGGTTGGTATACAACTTTACCCGAACTTGAAGTAAAGTATCGTACTCACGTTGTATTTTCTTGTTAGGGATTAACATTTACACCACAAGAGAGAGCAAACTATTGTGAATTTCAAGATTGAACTGTTCGCTATTGTTAAGAAAAAGAAGGGGCCATAGAATACGAAGCGATGTTTCGTGTTTGTTCACGGTCGACTAATTCACGCAAATTGAAAGGCTCTTGAACAAAAATATTTATTTAGGGGTCAGAGTAAGAAATCGCGAAAGCCTTTCTAAAAGAAATGTTTAGTCAGAATTGAATTCCTCCAACGTACCTCTTATAGGAACCGAATTTATTAGAGCGTTTCCTGACCCGGGTTTTGATGCTAAACAAGTATTGACCGAGTGGTGGACTAAGTACTAGTGATGGTGCAATACCGGAAGTCAAACCAACAACGCGTGTAGCTTTTCTTTTTCGGTTATCTTCGAGAAACTGGTCAACGGATCTAGACGCCGGTTTATACCAAATTCTTCGCTTTCTTTCAAATTTCAAATTCGGAAATTGGCGTTGGTATTTCGAGTAGTGAATATCCAGAGAATCGGTTCACCATTTTTAAGCGGCCGTCGCTATGGCGACGAGCCCCTTCTTGCATTACCCTTTTTTAAGCGGCCGTCGCTTAGCGACGATTTTTCTTCCTCTGCCCCTCTCGGCCAGAGGAAGAAACAATGAGATAAGTAAAGAAATAATTTAATAATACCGGTTCCGAGTTTGAACTCGCGACCTTCAATTCCTAACTCGGCCCCTTATCCGACTGCGCTAATGAGACATCTCTTGCGGTGACTAGGGAATTTTGTAGTAAATAAAGTCATTAGGTTGGTCACGCATCGTCTCTTTAAAATCCGTTTCAATGCCCAAGGGTTACAGAGAAAAGAAATGTTTTCTCACAATTGAATTACTCCAATGTACATCCCATAACGAAAGATATTTATTTGAGAGCGTTTGTTTTGAGCAGTACATCAGAACAACGATGATTGGGTATGGAATGAAGGTAAGAAAGGTGTCAGGTTTTATTTTGCGTGATTATAATTATTTTCTTGATGCTCGCGTCGTTGTATCTAAACTTCGCGTAATAATGTAAACAGTATAAACTTTAATTGACTAAATGGCACCAAGAGTAGCATTACGCTTGCTTTCCCGATATTGCGTGTAAGTTATGTTTCTTGTCTGTTTCACTCGTGGGAACGGGCACTTCTGATTGGACAGATATTATAGTTTTGAAACTGTGCCCTGTTTATGGTTATTTTCGTTTCACAATGCATTTGTTTTAAACAAAATCTTTGGGCATTTGCGTTTCTTTTCCGGAATGATAAATTGTAACAACGTTTAAAATAATTTATAAGCCCTATGAAATCTTAAATAAAGTCCATAACTTTCACTGAATTTACTTTACATGTAACGAGATTGTTCGTGACCCGGTTTTGAAGATAAACAAATATTGACCGAGTTAGTGATGGTGCAATACCGGAAGTACTAGTGATGGTGTAATACCGGAAGTGAAATACAGCTCTTTTGCGTGGCGTTGTTTGAACATACCTTGGTAGTATTGAGATATCGGTTATCGTCGAGAAACTGGTCAACGGATCGAAGACTCAGATTTATACCAAATTGTTCGCTTTCTTTGAAATTGTCAAACAAATCGAAGTGCCAGTGTTTTGTCAAGCTTCAGCTGGCCTTGGTTTCTCGCGTAGTGAATATCCAGAGAATCGGTTGAGTACTTTTCCGTGTTAAATTGCAAAATAGGTTTACAGTTTAAGCGTTGACAAAAGAAAAAAGAAAAACAAGTGAAAAGGAATAGAAAAAAAAAAAGAGATCAAAGAAAAAAAACTTACTCTGTTGAGGCTTGAACCACCGACCCTAAGCTGTCATTATAGTACGAAAAGAGCGCATTGACCCACTAGGCCACCAAAAGCTTCCTTACACGCGCAATTGAATTTTAAATTCTTTATCATTCGGAGTGAGGAATTGACTGTCCTGCCAACTGAAAGGTGACAAAAATTGAATTACGATCAACTTGAACTTATCCTGTGCATTAATCCGGCTCGGATGGTCAAAAAGGCCGCTTCTAATTCTCGAAGAATTTCTTGTTACAACTTAATTTGTTGTCGCTCTACGTGTATTAATTTCCTTCGCATGTTCCTTCTCAGTTTATAGTGCATCTTATTACCAAGTGTTTTGCGGAAATTTTGCTGAGTTGGGGTGCATCTTATAACCGAGTGTGCCTTATAATCGAAAAACTATGGTAATTTAATTCTTGTTGTTTCTTTTTCCCAAGACTGTCACTCACTGAATGCAATATTTTCTAGTGTAGCTTATTCTTTTTTCTCATGTATGCCTTGGTCATGTTTCAGGCGGCGAGTATTTAGAGGAGATAAAAAATGATGAGGGAAAGGTCGTCAGCTTCCACTGCAAACTGTGTGAATGCAAGTTTAATGATCAAATGCAAAGGAAGCACATTTGGCTGGACACCATCATCATTTATCATACAAGATTAGTTGTGCATGCAGAACTGCTTTGGTTAAAGGTGTTTACTTACAGATGAAGAAATTATACAGTAACATACATGTATATGAAAACTCTTAGTTTCTTACATTGTTACCCAATATAGCTGTAATTTTCTGTTATCAAAAAAGATTTGTAATAGTTACAGAAAAGTTATTCTTGTCATGAGGGGTGGTAGGATTTGAAATGTACTTTGTTCTATCGGGGTTGAAGTTGGTCATCTTCTTCCATTTCGTTTGTAGAAAATTTCAGCCTTACCTTGTGGTTGACAGTCAGCCCAGTGGCCGTAGCCGCCTAAGCAAAGGACAGGAAGACAAGTTCTGCCGACAATGGGAACAGGAGCAGTACTGGCAGTGGAAAAAGTAGGACTTTTATGTGTCTTGTTGTTTCAGCAGTGTTTGCATATAGATTCAATTTATAACAGTGTTAGCTTGGGAGGATTGTAACAACACAGCAAAGCAATAATAGACCAAAAGAGGCAGGTACAAAAGTCGGACCGGATCAACTTGGACCGCAAGTCCGGATCGGATCAATTAACTTGGATCGACTTGGATCATCTCGGATCATGAAAAAAAAAACATAAAATTAAATGAAATTGAAACTTTTACCCCTTTGAAGGTTAAAATTCCGGTCAAAAATGGGCCAAATTAAGAAAGACTCGCGACGTTTCTCGGTGTCGTGCAGTGTAGTCAAGCCGCCATTTTGTAGTCTAAGTGCCATTTCCTCTCGGACTCGCCTCGTGTTCATCCATCCCTGATCCCACGACGCCACGTCGATCTCCACGATCATGGACCCAGATGAAGATTTGCATCCATCCACCAAAATGATAGTTTCAGAAGGATTGCATTTCACCCCTCATGGCAACCGCCAGTAGCGTCCATGTCCGCGTGCTTATATCGCAACAAAACAGAGCCTTTATCCAATTGAAAGTTACACTCCCAAAAATGACGCACTGCACATTATTCAATAATTAGCGAGATTCTAAACATAAAAACGGCGATCCAAAGGGTATTTAGTTGCATTTGAACAACATGTTTATGTTAAAGTTAGCATGATAACTATTTAGTTTCTGCTGACTTAATAAATGTAGAGGTAGATATTGTGAAGCTCAAGTGAGTTCATTCAGCTCAATTTTTCGCGCTAACTATAAAATTACTTTCTTAATACTTGAAATGCCTTTCAGATCGTCGTCCTCCTCAAAAACTATCTTCAGGATCTTTGAAAATCATTTTAAGTTCGTTCGTATCAAACGTCAACCATTTTGGACTGAAATCCCTTTTTGTCAAGCTGAATGGCCAAGTTTTGCTTAATCTATCTAAATCTTAGCTAAATCTATCAACTTCTGTTCTCCAAATTAGGAGCCAAACAGAAATAAAGCGAATTTCTGCAAAATCACACAGTGTAACAGAAATGGGTTATGAATGAAACTATCAATTTGGTGGATAGATGCAAATTCATTGAGAAAGATTTACCTTCATCTGGGTCCTCGACGCGGCGGGATCAGGGATGGTGAACACGAGACCAGTCCGAGAGGAACTGGTACTTAGACTTGACTACACAGCACGACACGAAGAAACGTCGCAAGGCTTTGTTAATTTGGCCCAGTTTTGACCGGAATTTTAACCTTCAAACGGGTAAAAGATTCAATTTCATTTAATTTTATGCTTTTTTCATGATCCGAGTCGATCTGAGTTGATCCGAGTTGATCCGACCCGGATTGGCAGGCCGAGTTGATCCGGTCCGACTGTTGTACCTGCCTGACCAAAAGGGCTGGATTGCCAAAGTTGCATGCTGACTAAGCGGATACAGTCGAACCTTGATTATCAGGACTTCGATTATCCGGACTTGCTTAGCTGGTCCCAGTCTTTCATGAATATTAATTAGCCATATTCAAGGTCTGCAACAAAACTTTTTTCCTTCAAATCAAGTAATGAAACTTCCGTTCAAACTGAATTTGTTTCGTTTCAAAACACGAATATGTACGCGTTTTGAGCTTGCACTCGCCATGCTAATACAAAGCATTTCACTGAGCTCTGATTTGCTCAGATGTTCTATGTCATTAATATTCATATTTTCAATTATCTGGACTCTCGATTACCAGGACTATTCAGCTCAGTCCCCATGAGTCCAGATAATCGAGGTTCGACTGTAGTGCTAAATGTAGTGTTTGACTGAAGATGTACAAAACTGTCACTGAAGCAGTAACCCAAGTGTTAATCAGGGTTTTCAGTAAGTTTTGAAATAGCTGTCCGAGTTAACTAAAGTAGGCAGCAACCTGGTGAATTTTTTTCATAATTTGAGTAAAAATACAGAAAAAGTATGCAGTGATTTTTGTCGGTTGCCGGCAGTGTGAAGCTCAGTGCAACATGTTCTTCAAACACTATCAAAAACCCTGGCAGAAGGCTGTCAACTCATTCAAGGGATGAATTGATTGTAATAAGTTTCTTAATCTTATACCAAGAAGAAAACTTTTGCAGGGAATTGTTCTAGAATCTTTGTGTTATTTGTGAACAGGGGAAGGCATGAGGAAGAGTTGCGCCATTGGGAAGAAGAGGAGTATTACAGAAGAATTGCAGAAGAGGAGAGATTTTGGGAAGAAGAACACCACCGATGCTTTGAGGCTGAATTCTATGAAGGATGGGGCCCTGGCAGAATGGGACCACCAAGAGGTCCACCTGGACCTATGGGACCATGCCCACTCATGGAAGGAGTTGATATGGGACCAGTAAGGATAGCCACTGTTACTGGATTGAACAGATTACTCTTTTTTTAATACCACCATAGTCACAGAGAAAGAAGTGACCAGGAAAAGAATACCTGTAGCTTTAGATGATGTGGCATTACTCTGACTTCTTTTTGTTTTTTTACAGCCACCACCCTTGCCACGCCCAAGATATGACACACCCGATGACCACCTTGTAATGGCCAAGCATTCAAGTATTTAATATTCTAATGAGCAAGAACTCCAGGCAGTGCAAAAGATTGTCTCTGCCTCAGAGAAAGCATTGAAACTTGTCTCAGACCTGATTGCTGAACAGGATCAGGCAGCACAGCCCAAGAAAGAAGAGAAGGAGGAGGGCAAAGAGGAAGCTAAGGTAGAAACAAAGGAGTCTGAAGAAAACAGTGAGGACAAAAAAGAGAGCAGCAAAGAGAAAAAAGATTCAGGCAAACCATCCTCACCATCACGTAAGTTGTACCAGAATACCATTTCCTGTGACAAGCCTAAGTGTATCTTTGTATCAGTGGTCTTGATGGTGTTCTGTCTTCAGATCATTGTCTATAAGGGTATCAGGGTTACAGCTGTTTTTCTGGATACAGTTATACTCATGACCAATATAGGTTCAGAGCCAACTATGGTAGTCTGACCTGTTGTCTTTGTAAGTATGTATGAGCCCTGTTCTTTGTGGAGTGCCTTGCAAGTTTGCCTCAGTGTTAAATGCAGCATCAAATATTTGACAATATACGGGAAAAATCCACAACTAATGCGATATTTTGGGTTACGGCAGGTGCACTTAAAGGTGTGATGAGAGTTGGAGTGCTTGCCAAAGGTTTGCTGCTTCATGAACGCCTTGACGTCAATCTAGTGGTGCTTTGTCATGGTAAGAAATCTCATTATATTGTAGTCATTTCTGTGCAAAAATTATGCCATCCAGCTTTATTTGTATTTTTAGAGTCATACAACTGTGTAGTCGATGTCAACTGTATCAATAAATATTGTGCTGGGGGCACACTCCAGTTTTTGTGTAAGCATTGTTAACTTTGTTTGCATGCACTTTTTCTTTTTTATTAGATAAACCTACCAAGGTGTTAATGAAGAGAGTGGCTGACCTCTTGCCGGAACATCTTGCAGTAAGTATTGGTTTTAGATTGGTGTAGGGGAGTAAAGGACACATTGTGTCCCCACTTAACCCCTTAATAACAGTTACTATATACTATATGGTCTAATTTCTCATAGCAATGTCGCCTTTTTGATCAGACATTGATTGGAATAAAAGAACTGATCACCAGAGATGACGTCTTTGAAGACAAAACAAAATCACCCTTCTGTTACTACAAGAAATAGCTAGTAAGAGATTACTGAACCCAAACTAGTAATTTACAAAGAATGTTTTTATTCCTTTGCAGAAAGTCACTGAGGAAAAGTATGAAGTCAAAACTGTGTACGACTAAGCTGCCCTGAAGATCATCACCCCTAATGATCCTAAGGTGGTCGTCACTATCACACTGACCTCCCCTGTCATGCATGAGGGAGATGATAACACTGAACATGGTACCTGCTATTTTGTCCTTTTTGCTATCACGGGGTCCTGAATAAGTCCCTTCTTAAATGTAACATTGCCAACATTTGGTTGCTGTTGTTTCATTGGCTTTTGAACTCTAAATTATTTTCTTTGGCTGCTGAATTATCAAAATTATGTTTGTTTTCAGTAGAACTTTTTTTAATAGGTGAAAGGTGCTTGTTACAAGTTTAATATCTTATGAAGGGCCCTGTGATTTATGTATACTTAGTATACCATCTATTTTTACTACCTCATCATAGTTGATTTTGCTTTTGAGGAACATAAAATCAAATTGGAAGTGTTAAATTATTTGGGCTAAAATAATTCCCATCTCCTTTTGAGTAAATGTTGTTTTAATCCACATGGTTGAAATTCTCTCCAGTCGCTCGGTGTTTCAGAGATATTTGTTTCTTGGGCACTTATTTCCCTGAATAGCGATCAAAGTTTTACAATTTTGTTTCTTAAAGAGATTTTAAAGGTGCAGGCATCAAGAAGATTTTGTGTTGCTTGGAAAAACATTTTTTGGTATTGCTGTCTTGTCTAGTGTGCTTCAACACTTGAGACATTGATTCATTGTTCCTCCAAAGTCCAAAAACATCTGATATTATACACTAAAACATATTGTAAGCAAGAAGCAATGCCTGTGCATAGAGCTTAGCAGCCTTGTGCTTGATAACCATTCTGATGTTGTTGCAAATCTGCAGAATTATCTGTGTAATTTTTGTACACTCAGATGTCCTCCGTCCATGCTACAGCGTGGGGGAAGGAGGTGGAGAGATTCTTGGCTTTGTGTGTATCTGTTTGTTTGTATATTTGTTGGTATTGTCTATGTGTCTTGGCCTACCCATTCCAATTCCAGGCAGTAGAAAGCATCCACTAAAGCTCTTTGTGAATGATGAGGTTTTTTTCCTCAGAACGTGAGTCACATGTACTGAATCATGCCACACAATACACGGGTAGGAAGTGCAACAGTCCAAATCTGCAGAACAGGTTTTGTTGGAAGTGTCACACAGCATCCACACTTTGTAGTTTAAACCCCACATTACAATTGCAGCTGTATAGTTCCTCCATCAGTGTTTCTTACTGAAATATTCCCAATTTCTTTTAATTTTCCCACATTGCTTGATTTTGACTACAAATGGTGAAAGTAATCATGGCAACACAAAAGCTAGGCAGCATTCTGTTAGTTTCCCTTTTTTTAGAAATTGAATTCACATAGTGTTTCCAGGGAACTGCTACATCTGTAAAGCAAAATGTTGTTGGAATGATAAAATGGGCATTTATTGCTTTGACATCTGGCAACTGGCATCTCTACAGTGAAGGGTATTTTCCCTCTAAAAATAAACAGCCAATGCCAATTCTGTGTCTTGTGGTGTGTGTTTGTGTGTGTTTTGTGTGTCTGGTTCATGACATTTAGATGTGCTGGGACATCTTTTCCTACTTTTCCACCCGATTCTCACCCGTAGCTGAAGACGACCCTCAAGTTCTGGACAGGCCAAAATGCTTAGCTGCATTGGCATTGCTACGACATGCTAAATGGTTTCAGGTTCGGCTCATTTGCTGTATGTTTTAAGAGGAATTGTCACATTCTCTTGTGCTGTGTTTGCCTGTTGGAAGTACTTCTGATGCATGAGTAGGGACTAGCAAGAAATGCTACCCACTCCTCCGTGTTGACTGATAGCTAGGGTTGACAAAAAGAAAAAACAACATTCCTCCTCATACCCCCCTCCCTCCCTGTTGTGCTGGGTTTTTCACCACCACCATACCTGTTGTCTTGTAAGGTTCATCGATCAGCATCCATTCTTGCCACTTGATTGGAGGATCGAGTCCTTTAAAAGTGATCTGTGGCATTTAAAAAGGTACCACAATGGTGGGAAACAGGATGTTAGGTTTGAGGCAGATACTATTTGGTAACCAAATCAAATCAAATCAATCTTATTTAAGCTTGATAGTGTGGGGAGTGGTTGCCCAATCTCCCGAGCCAGGGGCTCATGTATTAAACGTTCAAGCATTCCAGATCAAATTGGAATTTAGAAGTGTAGATTTTTAAGAAGAGGGGAAAACCGGGGCACGATCCATTTGGGCAAAAGTCTGGTTTCAATTTCCGAAATTCCCAGGTATCAAATGGAACAGTTTTTCCCACTTCAGTGGACTGCTCTCTTCTCATTGTATAGCACAGATTCTGCCATCTTGCTGTCGCCATCTCACTGCAAAGGAAACTGGGAGAGCTGAGTGTCTCACCAAAATGAAATGCCAAATAAAACAGAAAATTTCATTTAATTCCAATACTTCGGGAAAATGGACAATGTCAAGAAGTTAACCAAACTTTTTGAGATGAACTTTCCGGTTTACCGTTCCATTTACTTCTGAACCGAAAATTCTGGAATTTTTTTACCAAATGGATCGTGCCCCCGGAGAAGAACCTCTCGGAGCAGAGAAGAGAACCAACAACAAACTCATCTACATATGATGTTGAGTCCAGGAATCGAACCCGGGCCACATTGGTGGAAGGCGTGCCCCCTCACCACTGCACCAACCTTGCTCCCCTCCACACGTCTACTTCTGTAGTAGCATTGTCCAGCAGTAGTTTCAGATGTGCTTCCATCAGTGGTTTTTCTTGGCATTGATATATTGAGGTGCTTCTTGCTTTTGATTGTGTTCTTCCGAGCAGTTGTAGTATGAAGTCCAGCTCAGGTATGTATGTACTGTAAACAAACATGTGACACTTCCTCTTTGAGAATCCCTAGTCTCAGAAGAGACCCTTTGTGTTTTGTCTGGTTTCCCAGTTACCTATGTACTTGTATATTAGTTTTAATTGGTCGTTTGTTTTGTAAATGAGCATTTCATTGGCTTATGAAGTGCTGGTTTGCATTTTTAGTTCAGTAATCATTAACATGTTGGTGTGTGTGCATGTGTTTCTGATCAGCGCTTAACATTTGTTGTCAAGTACACACATGTATATGCGTGTGTGCATTGTATAAGTTGTGTATGTTTGAGCAGTTTATGTTTCCAGCTAGGATATTTTTTAGCTTACAATAATTATTAATGGTTAATCATTGGTAACCCACTATGTAATACTTGAGGGATGGTAGAGGGATACCTATAAGAATCATGGGCTGGGGATCCTTATGTTTCAAGCCCAAGCCTGCTCAAACAGTGTACTGTGTCAGGGTTGCCATGGTCAGGAAAAAATCAGGGAAGAACAAATTTTATTGCAATGTCAAGAAAAGTCAGGGAATTGTGTATCAAGTCAGGGAAATTCTAAATTTTATCTGAAAGCCAGTGAAAAGTCAGGGAATTTGACTTTGGACTAGCCGTTTGGTTTTGGAAGGAGATTCCTTGTAAGTAAATGTTATGTTGCTTTAAAAAATTCCTGCAAAGGAACTGGTTTCCGTGACTCCAATGCTGCCTTTATTGCCCAAGGTTTTGCTTTGGATGCTCTGTGAAACTTGGTTTGTTGTCAGTGAAAAGTAAGGGATTTTTTTCTATCTCAGATAGTGGCAATCCTGAGTGTACGTGTATGTTATGTTTCGCACTTATTCTGAAACCTTCTTTTCGTAATATCTGATCTTGTTTGAGACCATTAGCTTGGAGTATTGTACCTTGATTATAGATCAATACAACTAGATTAGCTGACAGGGTTCTTTTCATCAGAGATATTTCTTGTGTTTTCCAAGGTTTTTTTTCTTTGAGCTGACTTTGTTTTACTTTCCACAGGCAAAGGCCAACGGATTGCAGTCTTGCGTCATCATTACACGCGTCATGCGTGATCTTTGTCAGAGAATTCCAGCATTTTCCCCTCTCAACAACTGGGTGAGTGAACAATATTATATCTGTCATAGTGCGCAAAGTGTTTTCCCTTGTTGCAATTGTGCCTGTTGCTTGGTAAACCCAGAACCACAAAAGGGGTGTATGGCTCCTCTCCTTATGCTTGAAATGAATTGTTTACAAAGACATAAAATCCCTTGTAATTGTGACCAGAACTTATATTCACCCACGCGTGGTCTTGACAACAGGCATTTTACGGTATTAAAGCAGTTATAAAATGGAATGTTGCATGGAATAACTACTGGTCATCGTTTGCCATTTATCAGACCAACTGAAAGAAATTCTGAAATTCTCTGTTTTGACTGTGTGTACTGTGCAAGACCTAAATGATGAACAGCTTTTTGCCTGACCCTTGGTGGAGGGAAAAAACTGATTTAATTAGCCTGATAGGCCTATGTCGCAGTATGTAGAGTGTTGTAAGGAAGTAAGGTACAGACTGAGTGGTAGAATGTGGACTAGCTGTAAACTATGCACGCGTTTCATATTCATAGGCCTTGGAGCTGTTGGTAGAAAAGGCTGTAAGCAGCAGCCAGCAACCTCTTAGCCTCCTTCGCTGACGTCTTTGGGCTCGTCACGCGTTCCTTGCCCACGAACGTCTGCTGAACTGAACTACCACTTCCGTTCGCGGCGGTTAGCCAATCATAGTTCGTTTTCCAATTTATGGGAAGTAGGACTTCGACCCCGGGATTATTTCCACAGACGATGGACGTGAATCGAGTGTCGATTCCCATTCTTACGCAGCTCGTTATTGGTTTCTTCAAAACAGAGGCTAACCGCCGGCGAACGGAAGTGGCAGTTCAGTTCAGCAGACGTTCGTGGGCAAGGGACGCGTGACGAGCCCAAAGACGTCGGCGAAGGAGGCTAGCAACCTCTTGGACCTGGTGAAGCTTTCCGCCGTGTGTTGGAATGTATCTCAAGTGGTCTTCTTTTGGAAGGTATAGTTAGGCACTTATGTCGCTGCCGTACGAGCAGTTTTGTTTTGCTTGCGTGAGTAACCCGATTCTAGAGAACGTAATGTGTCACCAGTGTGCAGAGTAAAGTACACTTGTAGAGGTGACGTGACAGCTTAAAAAATTGCCGTAAAACGTCAGCACAAATTCAAGGAGTTGAAGCCCTATCCAAGGGTGAATACTCATACTGGTTTTGCCGCCCTCTGACGAAGCGAATTTTTTTCCAATAATTTGCGTGCGAACAAAAAGTACGACGTTAGACAATTTTTTTATTCAGGTCACTTAATGTATCGGTTAGGCCATTAGGTGATATCTCTTCCATGGACATCAGTTACTTCGGCGTTACGGTGGCAAGTGTGTACCTATTGGCCTTTGTATTTGCTGTGCTCAACGGATCATTATCCATTTTGATAACTTTAATCGTGCATGTAGTATGGCGTCAACTCCTGGACAAAATGTTCATCTCGTCCTGCCACATAATCATGTCGTAGTGTCCTCTTGTCATCTCGCCAATTCATCGAGTCAACTTGTCGTCTCGTCCAGTTTATCTCAAAGTGTCGTCGAGTTATCTCGTCGTGTTGTCGAGTCATCTCGTCGTGTCGTCGAGTCATCTCGTCGTGTCGTCTTTTTTGACGTATGGTCTCGTTGTACCATTACTCGTTTATTCTTCAACTCGTCGTATTACCTATCAACTCGTCATGTCGCCTTTCAACTCTTGGAAAAAGAGGGGACCTAAGGGACCTGGGGACCACAACTGAGCAATCCAATATGGCTGCCGTAGAGCCCATGGACGAGCTCAAGGAATGTCTTCGTGCTAGCGTTGAAATGCTCCTAGATAAGCTAAATGACAGACTGCATGAGGACATGGATGGTGTTGATTACCTCTGCGTTCAGCTTGATAGAGGTCAGAACCTGGTCGAGAGAGCTTCGGGGCTGTATGACATTCCCTTGGAAATTGGTGATATTTGAAAAAGTGCTCAAGATTCGTTAAGATCATTAGCGACTGGAAAGAAAGAGTCTTGGGTATTTAATTGTACAGGTTGTCGAGGAAGACCATCTTTTCATATTCCCCAAGATATGCTGCAATTATACTGAGATTATCAGTTTTCTTTGGCGAAAATTGGGCAAATTTTCGGTGTATTTAGCAAGACAATCCAAAGACGAATAACAGAATATGATTTGATAAAAGTTGACTTCACTAATGTGTCAGACAACGAGCTTGACAATCAGATGTAAGTAATCAGGTTTATCTTGTTTCATCAGTATTCTCATATATAGCTCAAAGTGTCTACGACCTTCCCCTTAACTTTATTCAATCAGAGCTTCAAATGATCCAGAAACTCCAATGATTGTGCAAATTATTACAAAAAAAATCATAGGGATATGATGAATATGTGACTTACACTCATTTTCCTGGGTGGAACACATCTAACTGGTGTTGATAAAAGGTAATTATCATTCAGAAAGGTCGTAGTAGACTTTGTATTTTAATACAGAAGTGATGTTGTCGCTCAAGGGTAAATTCTGAAATCCTTATCCTCTTTTTTAAATTGGGTTGGTCAGCCATGATGGGAAAGCAAGGAGACTTCATGGGCAGGGCTTGACACAAACCTTTTGCACCAGTTTAGTCTGCTTGCACATTTATGTGTCACTTGCATGTCATTACTGGACTACATGTTCAGTGGCGTCGGATTCAAGACAGCATGAGACGTGTTTGTCCGGAGGGAATTCTGATGCGCGCCCATCAACTTACTATGGTTGAAAGACGAATTTACATTGTAAGATCACCCTTATCCCTTGGCACTTTGATGGGAATCATAAACTCATCAAGTTAAGTCTCTACAACTATTACAGCGGTGATTGTATTGCCGTGAACACCTAAAATATGTCTGGAATGTTAATTGTGTTGTAACCAATCACAGGCGAGATCTTCAAACCACAGAAACCACAGGCAACGGTTTCCTATCTGTCACGGAACAAATTATTTTCGTTTTGTTTTAACATTCAATCTCTTTACAAGTAAACAATTGCTTTTCCTTCCTATTTGTTTACAGTGTGTGCTATAATAGCGAAGAATACAGGTTTGAAGGATTTTGAAATAAATTACAAAGCCGAAGTGCCGGGCCGACGCACGCGACGGTTTGGCGTGGGAATTTTCAAACTTTTTGTAACGATCGAAATCGGTTGTTACGCTGATCGCAAGTTACAATGTTGCAAGGTAAGCCGCTAGAATTTTCTGATTCCCATCGCTTCGCGGCTATTGCAGCACGCTTTAACCCTTTTTTGTTAGGTCAGGTAGATTTACTATTTTGGTAATTTATTCTTTTTTTTTGGTAGCAAATAATAAAGTTGAAATTCGAGAGTTGTTCTTGTCGATGTTTTCGTTTCTGATAACATAATCCTCGCTAATATTTTTTTGTAGAACAAGGGGATTGGATTTACGTGCGCTAACGATTAAACCTTCGAACTACTGTGCCGGCAGAAGTTCCTTGATCGCAAGATCGCAAACTGGAAAACTACCGACCAAATTCAACATCTATGGAATGATTGACACATCGCGCAAAGTAAACAGCCCAATTTTCGGTATTCCTTCCAAAATATAATTTTGCTTTTTCTCTGAAGGCATTTATGCATTTTATATCAGGGGGATTACATGCTGTAGGAAACTAGTTATGAGGGGATTTAGCCAAGAAGATTTGAAGTCCCCTTTGGATGCGATTATTAGCACATTTTACGCGCAAAAGAAAAAAAATATGATTTTCTCCGATCGCAGTTCTTCTTACCAAAAGAATCTCCGTAAATGTCCGTAAACTCGCATGTTACAACCCAACGGCTTTATATTGTTGAATGCATATCTGAAAATTTATTTTTCTAAGAATACACGATTGTTCATTTTTTATTGTCTCCGTGTAATATGTCGTTTCCCTTGCGAAATAACTTTGAGAATTCCTAGGAATTCCTAAGAATTTCCTAGGAATTCCTAGGAATTTATTCCTAGGAATTCCTAGGAATTCCTAGGAATGAGAGGTGTGAATTTTCACGGTAAATTCGGACTTGGAATTCCTAGGAATTCCTAGGAATTCCCAGTTAAAATAGTGCTTGTTCTCAATTCCCAGAAATTCCCAGAAATTCCAAGGCCATATGGAACAGGACTTGGAATTCCTAGGAATTCCCAGCTTTGCTGTTATAAGTGCTTAGGTTCCAAGTTCCTTGAAATTCCCAGAAATTCCAAGTCAGACATTGTATCCCAAAATATATCCCAGAATTAAACCGTGAATTTTAAGCAGTTCTCTTAAGCATCTGAGACCATGTTAAAATAAGTCCTTTAGTGATGAAAGCAAAGGATGAGACTGATTTGAAGTTGTCCAACAAATTTTTATTTACAATGAGCAGACAAATCACTTCGAATCATTAAACTACATAGGCCAACGGGATTTGTTTTTTCCAAAGTTTTACATACACAGTATCGGGTAAAGTTAAGCGTAGTTGTCTGAAACATACTAATATTATTGTCAAACATTAAAAAATGAAAAAAATTATGTTACAAGAAAGCCGATCTTGAGATTATCTATACATTTGAATTCTAAAATTTACATGAACTGGAATAAGATGAAAGGAAAAACGGCAAACAGTGGACTTAGCTTATTGATTTAATTTTTTGATGCTGTTCAAGGAGCTTCCTTTGCTGTCCGCGGATGAGGTGATGTCAACAATGTCCAGCAGTTCTGTATGAAACAAAAATAAGATTTCGCCAGTGATCATTAGCAAATTACATGTAGCGTCATTCATTCACTAGAGTACTCAAGATAATTTATTAGACCTAGCGAATAACTGGCCTAAAGTTAACTCGATCTGTAGTTTTACAACCGTTAAATACTGACGATTCAAAGATCTCAAGATACGAACGTCCGGCCGGCCGCGATGGATTAGACTTTGCCGCCGACGGCAGTTCAAGGAGCACTCTGTTACGCGATGATTTTGTTCTTTCAAGTTTTACTATGCTGTTGACAAGTTACGGGCTTTTATAATTTAAGAACTGTTCCTATTTGTAATAAAAGTGAGAGAGTATTTACTTACCAAACACTTTCAAAATTCCTGCTTTTAATATAAATGGCTTGCCTGCCGCTATTAAATCGCGTGCCGGCTGATACATCCACGGTGATGCCTTCATTTCGTTCAACATCGCCGCCACAAACTTCAGTCTTTCATTTACTACAATAACGCTGTTGTTATTCTCCTTCTAAACCACTCAAAAACCCATCTTCACGAACAATTATTCGCACTCTAGACCAAACGAAAAGAGAATTCAAACATGGGCGCCAAGAGGGAATGAATAGAAGTTCTTTGTTCAGTAAAAGCACGAGGATAGTCACGTGAAAAATCGCACACTATTATTGGCTGTTGCCGTGTAACATCCGCTGGACTGCCTGACTTGGGGCTTCAGGGAAACACGCTCTGTTCGCTTTCCAAGCGAATTATTCAGATCTCGGGATGTGAATCCAATTTCTGGCGAAGATTTTGACGAAAACACACTTTATGAAGAGATGCATCTTCTGTTCAGTGTAAAACATCCTTTAGATGTTTGTTGTCGATCGTTATCGAGGAAGCAAAGAGTCGAATGAGTTGGTGAAGGTGAGAAAAATCCGTCGTTAACTCTCGAGCTCGCTTTTACGTCCATTTCATTTCAAAGAACACGCAAGTTTCATGAGCTTTAATTAATTCGGAAAAGTCACTGAGTAAATGCGTGACTTAAGGATTGTATTATATTTTATGTAATTGTCTGTTTGTCTTTATTAGGGCTATGTTGTGTTTAGTAGCACTTTGTTTAGGCTTAGTCATAAATGTGTCTCCTTGAAAGAATTAAAGTCTTGATCTTAAAGAACCACAAAACTTCGTAGTCTTTTTTAACTAAAGTGGTGGAACTTTAAATTGATGTTAATTAACCTCCTAATTCTCAAATTTGCATTTTGATGTCTCAGTTTACCATTGATTCCCAGACATTCCCAGCAATTCCAAATGCGATTTCTGTTTAGTCTTAGAATTTTTGGGAATTCCTAGGAATTCCAAGTTATTCCCAACTGGATAAGTAAACATTCCCAGATATTCTAAGAAATTCCAAGCCGCTGGCTTTATCCTAATTTGCATGACTTGGAATTGTTCGGAATTCCTAGGAATTCCAAGTTTTCTGGGAATCTATTTCGCAAGGGTCCATGGAAAGCGGGTCGTCGTCGCGTCGCGTTGGCTTCTAAATTTTCCTTTCTAAAATCGAACGATGTGCTGAATGCGGTCCTCAGCACTGATCTTGGGGAGCAGTGGTGTTTTAAATTCCTAATAAGACAGCTTGTATCCTTAAACATGTTAAACAAAACGAAAATAATTTGTTCCGTGACCGTTCGTTGCCTGTGGTTTCTGTGGTTTGAAGATCTCGCCTGTGATTGGTTACAACACAATTAACATTCAGACATATTTTAGGTGTTCACGGCAATATAATCACCGCTGTAAAGTGCACTTTGAACTTAAATCTGTGCAATTAGCATGACACATGAACAGATGAGAAGGAAAGTGGCAAGAAAAGGTTAAAATTCTGAATCTCTGATTGGACCACAATTGTTTATTTGTTCAGGCCATAGTGTATGTTCAGGCTGAAACTCTAGGTCTACGTTTTGTACATTTCTAATTTAAGTCGCAAATGTGCAAAATTATACTGAATGGCTAGTTGTGGAAATGAGGTATAAAGCACTTTAAAAATACCATAGTTTTGATCTGCCCAGAATTCTTGAGGCAGTATGCAGCCCTTGCGAGCACTTCCAGGAGTGGCTGAGAACAAAAAACAAAGACAATGGAACCAGGCCTGCAAAAAAATAAAGCTGCATGCTATCGAGATCCGATGAATTAAGAGGTTCTAAAGAGCTGCATACTATCCAGGCATGCAAAGGACAATAAATTAATTATTATTGTAAGACCTTGAGACCACGTTTGTTTGAATTCTTAGATGGGGTTTTGTTGTCCACGGTGGAATTGATGGGTATTCAGGCCAGATTAGATACCTCCGATGTAATTGTGACAACAAAGCTCAGACAGTTCTTAAACTGTTCCTTGATGCAGTAGAAGTTTTTGGATTGCCTTCCAGAGTTCGTGGTGACAAAGGAGTAGAAAATGTCGACATTGCTTGGTTTATGTTCACTCATCCCTAAGAGGCCCTGATAGAGGCAGCTTCATTGCTGGAAGGAGCTTCCATAACCAACGAATAGAACGACTCTGGTGAGACGTTTTCAGTGGATGTCTCTATATATTTTACAGCCTCTTTCAGTACATGGAAAACGAGGGGCTACTTGACATGGGAAATGATGTTCATTTGTTTGCACTTAGATATGTGTTTAAAGAGAAGATCAACAGTAGTCTAAAGGTTTTTGCGGAGGGGTGGAATCATCATCCATTGTCAACCGAAGGCAATATGTCTCCAGCTCAGCTTTGGGTTTGGGGTCTCCGTCAACAACTGATTGATTTGCATTTGGAGCAGGTAAATTGTGATATTGTGGTAAAGTTGCAAATTCTTATTTCAGTTATCCCGAGTATACACAAGGCTGTCCAAGCAATTCTCAAAAAATAACTGTAATCTCCAATAATATTGTAATTTATCAACATGCAACAAGATGAAGAACAATAGCAACATGTTCAAAAATAATGTTCATAACTTAGATGTTGGGCTCTTTAAAACTTAACAAAAAATCTTGACAAATGTAACAGATGTACTACTGTATGGCTAGAGATCACTAGGTGGTTCTTGTCATAAAACAGATGTGTTATCAACTAATGAAGGGGTGCCTAGAATAACACCTTAACTGACTTCTGAAAAACTTTAATATTTCTATATGCTTTTGAGTGAAAAAGAGAATTGGACATTAGATAGGGGTCAATTGGGGGTATTATTCCACAAACCCCTTCATTATCTATGACTTGTTTATTTCCTGCAGCATGAAATTGAACATTATGGCATTGATCATGATGGGCCCTTGCCTAATCAAGCATGGGGTAGAGATTCATCTGACACTGGTGCAGTAGAAGTCCCAGAAGTTGACCTGCCTATTTCCTCAGAACAGCTACATCATCACCTGATGGAGATCAACTCAATGGCTAATAGACAAACTTTTGGAATTGACATATATTTACGAGTTGTTGACTGCTTAGGTAGCCTCCTGGGCATGCCATAGCCCTCCTCTTTCCTCAAATAAAAAAATCAGTTCTAAGGTTTTTAAACCATTGTGCAGTTGGTGGAGGCAATCTAAAAAGTAAACGTTTCCCCAAAAAATTCTTTCTGTAAAATGCTCATAATTGTTTCAATAGTACTAGGCGAAATGTCTGCCAAAGCGATTTCTTTTGAATAGTGTCAGATGCAAAAGTTAGAATGGCATATATTGTCACCATATCTCAGTCTAGGAGTGACAGGGTTAACCATCAATCATGGCAAAAGACAAGGTGTCAAGCCCTGCCCATGTAGTCTCCTTGCTTTCCCATCATGGCTGACCAACCCAATTTAAAAAAGAGGATAAGGATTTCAGAATTTACCCTTGAGCGACAACATCACCTCTGTATTAAAATACAAAGTCAGGGGCACCCAACGAGCCAAATCAACCAAAAGCTGTGGAAAGGCATTTTTAAGCATCCTATGGTGTTTGAAGTCTGTTTTAAGTGATATTTTCACAAGCTAGAAGAAGTTCATCAGTTCGGACTCCCTAGCTGAAATTTTAACTGCCCGAAAATGTTAGGGATCATAATCTTCCTTTGAGAAAATGCAAGCTGAAATGAACTTTCCACGAACTTTCAAGGGAACTATTTTCTTTCCGAAAATGCTAGCTGACGTTTTTGACTGCCAAAAACAACAATTACGACCTTTTCGAAAACCTTAGGGGCTATGATTTCCCAATTGCGAATCTTTTAGGCCACGTTTTAGTTACGAAAATCCGAGTGCAGTCTTTCATCGACGCCGAAAACCCAAGGCGAATTACTCTCCACCGAACAGATATCTACCGAAACTTGTCGTTGGGTGCCCCTGACAAAGTCTACTACGACCTTTCTGAATGATAATTACCTTTTATCAACACCAGTTAGATGTGTTCCACACAGGAAAATGAGTGTAAGTCACATATTCATCATATCCCTATGATTTTTTTTGTAATAATTTGCACAATCATTGGAGTTTCTGGATCATTTGAAGCTCTGATTGAATAAAGTTAAGGGGAAGGTCGTAGACACTTTGAGCTATATATGAGAATACTGATGAAACAAGATAAACCTGATTACTTACATCTGATTGTCAAGCTCGTTGTCTGACACATTAGTGAAGTCAACTTTTTTCAAATCATATTCTGTTATTCGTCTTTGGATTGTCTTGCTAGATACACCAAAAATTTGCCCAATTTTCGCCAAAGAAAACTGATAATCTCAGTATAATTGCAGCATATCTTGGGGAATATGAAAAGATGGTCTTCCTCGACAACCTGTACAATTAAATACCCAAAACTCTTTCTTTCCAGTCGCTAAGAGGTAATCGACACCATCCATGTCCTCATGCAGTCTGTCATTTAGCTTATCTAGGAGCATTTCAACACTAGCACGAAGACATTCCTTGAGCTCGTCCATGGGCTCTACGGCAGCCATATTTGATTGCTCAGTTGTGGTCCCCAGGTCCCTTAGGTCCCCTCTTTTTCCAAGAGTTGAAAGGCGACATGACGAGTTGAAAGGTAATACGACGAGTTGAAGAATAAACGAGGACCATACGTCAAAAAGGACGACACGACGAGATGACTCGACGACACGGCGAAATGACTCGACAACACGACGAGATGACTCGACAACACGACGAGATAACTCGACGACACTTTGAGATAAACTGGACGAGACGACGAGTTGAGTCGATGAATTGACGAGATGACAAGAGGGCACTACGACATGATTATGCGGCAGGACGAGATGAACATTTTGTCCAGGAGTTGACGCCATAATGTAGACTGTTAGTCCTTGGTCGAGCTAAATTAATTTCGTTTTTACCAGAGGAGGACCAAGGTTATGCGATCCCTGCGAAAAAGATACTGTGGACGCGCTAGGCGAGGTTACCATGCAAGAGAGAGAAGAGCTCACAGCGTCAGCACAAGTTGGTTAGCTTCACTTTATTTTGTTAGTCCTAAATTTCTTTTTCGCATTACTTAACAGAACTTGGGTAAAATTGAAGCAGCATTCAGGTCTTGACCAATGTGGGTTCATGCTGTCTTTCTTCTTTCTCGAATGAGGAACTTGATTTAAAAGACGCGACACTCCTTAATCATGACATTATTTATGCAAACTCTATGTAAGCCAATTACGTCTCGATAAGTGTATCGTCTTTCCGATTTTCTCTTTGAACAGCACGCCCTTCGACTCACAGCATTCCGACAACTGCACAAAGTACTTGGAATCGATCCACTGCCGCCCGCGCCAAAGTTTCGCCGCAACCGTGGCGGACGTAGTTTCAAGAGAAGGCGTGAAGACAGCGGGCAGGGGGAGGAAGGAGCAAAGAAAGAGAAGAAAGAGGGCGAGGGAGAGAGTACGGAAGAATCCATGGAAGTGGCCTCTGGGGGTGGTACTGAAGCGAAAACTGAGGCTTAGGTTATATTTATGTCAAGTTTAGAGTAAAGATTGGAAGAGAATGTTATGATATCCACACAAAACGTCAAATCTAATTAAGCTGTTGTCATAAACTAGCTGACAAACATCGAATCGTTTTACCTTGTTTTAACTTATGAATGCCTCTTCTGGCCCTTTTAATAATCTAAACGTTTATTTTAGCTCCGCCTATCGTTGTTATTAGCTGTGGACGCGTCAGATTGAGGTCGAAAACGCACTGGTGAAAGACTCCGATGTGGCATCCTTTAGGAATTTTATGAGTAGGTTCTTCACTAAAGTTAAGTTACATAGCCGAAGTTAAGCCATTGGCGTTGTAGAAAATTAATAAAGCCGAAGATGTTTAGAGGACTGGATGTGTTTGGTAATTGTTTCATAACGCATTGACACTTCTTTGTGTTTAAGGAAACGATCACTTACTTTATAATTACTCGGGCTTCCCGCGTCTCGCGGGGCGCCCGGGTCTAAAGTTTTCGTCGTCGGGTTTCATCCACAAAGCTCACTTCCGGCGTTTCTGCGCAAGCGCTAGCTATTTTTAACAGTGATGCCTGTCGTCACGTATCGGAAAATGCCGATTCATCTTGTGTCTTTTGAAGTCTGAACAAACAATATGTTAAGAGAAGTGTCTATGCGAATGTCTGCAAGTTCAACGGCGAGAAGAAAGCTTTTAACATGTGTAAACTTAACTCCAGATGGACTGCCGTGTTTCCTCGTGTCAGCTTCATTGAGATGTACATTTTGTAGACTGCGAGCAGTCTCTAATTTTGGCGATGGATTGTGGGGCGGGCGAAAGACACGTGCGCGCGCGAAGTTGCGAGGAGACGCGACGCGAGGGGAGCGCCAAAAATTACAGACTAAAGACAAAGGGAGTTTGACCTTTCACGGCCGAGTGATTCGGAAGTGTAAATTTCATATCAACAGCAAGACTGATGCCTGTTGTCATGTATCGGAAACGTCGATTCACCTTGTGTCTTTGAAGTCTGAACAACTAATATGTTAAGAGAAGTGTCTATACGAATGTTTGCAAGTTCAACTGCGAGAAGAAAGCTTTTAACATGACCAAAATTTAACTCCAGATGGACTGCCGTGTTCCCCCTATATGCTCCATTGAGATTGTACATTTTGTTGAATAACTCAAGTACGGGATATCACACACCCCTGAGACTTTGACAGGTAGTTTATTTACTATTTTCCCACAATATCTCGATTTCTGGACTTTAATTTGTGAATGATAAGCGATTAGTTTTACAAATGTACTAGCGTGACTTGAAACTGTCCGAGAAACGTTCCTTTCTTATGTTTCAAATGACCCTGGATTGACGTATTTGTAAACAGTTTCACTCTGCTAATTAATTTTCTACTCACATTTCACCGGGAGTCCATTAACGTTTATGCGAAAAAATCCTACATCATTCGATAAGCGTTTCCTTTCTCAAACAATTATCCATCGAGGCGAAAACAAGTGTGCTTAGTTTTTTTTTGGAATCCATACACTGTTTTTTGCAAGCCCGAGTTTAGGCTAATTGTAGCCTCTTGTTTATCAACTTCGAACCCAGGCTCCTTCTCTTTTCTCCCTTGTCGTCGAGAGACCCTGGTTGGACCTGATCACGTGACCACCCAAAATCTGGGTGGTAAAATAGGTTGAAGGCAGCGAGGGGTGGCAAAGTCAAGAAATTGTTACAGTGTAACCTCAATTATCCGGACCTCGATTATCCGGACTTGCTTAGCTGGTCCCAGTTTTTCATGGATATTAATTAGACACATTTAAGATCCGCAGAAAAACTTTTCCCCTTCAAATTAAGTAATGAAATTCCGGTTCAAACTGAATTTGTTTCGCTTCAAAACACAAATCTGTACACGTTTTGAGCTCATGTGCACCGTACTACTGCATTGGATTTCACTGATCTCTGATTTGCTCTTGTGTTCTTTGTTTCTAAGTGAAATTTCACGCCCCACTCCTTCAGTCATTCAGTTTTAGGTTTGGCTGATTGATATTCATATTTTCGATTATCCAGACTATTCAGCTCAGTCCCCACGAGTCCGGATAATCGAGGTTCGCCTGTACTGTTACAAAACGGCTTTGATGAACCACCCTCCCTGCGGTATTGTTGTTTTTACTGGTCATGTCCAACCAGGGTGTCTCTCGACGACAAGGAAAGAAAAGAGAGAGAACCTGGGTTCGAGGTTGATAATTTATCCCAATGGAATGATTGCTTACTTGCTTCATTGTTGCCCTCGGAATTATTATTGTGGTTTGTTTCGCCTGCTTTAGTCTTTCGAAACCGAAGGTGAGAAGTAGCTTAAAAGTGAACGGGAATAGCGTACGAACTAACCTCAGTGGAAGCCTATTAGGGACAGACGGGGGGGCGGGGTGACAATTTCAAAAAAAAAAAATCCTGCCAGAGAAACTTGTCTAAAAAAAATTCCCGCAAGCGGTGGCACCTAAAAAAAAATTCATACCGAAGGGAAAAAAATTCCTGCAGACAAGTGGGCTTAAAAAAAAAAAAAAACTTCATGCACCTAAAATTTTTCACCCATCCCCCCAACCCCCCTTCCCTCCGATTTTTGCTAATGGTCCGTCCCTTATATCGGAATTTCTGTTGAGTTTTCGTCCCCGACGTAGTATTTCGCTGTTATGGTTTTAAGACTATTTTTGCGACATTTTCACATTTCACAGCCATTTCGCGAACTAATTTTGTAATAAAAAAGTACTCGGCGAAAATATCGCAAATAGAGCTTCCTAAAATCGTAAATGGTTTGAACCCAGGAGTCACATCATAACTAAGTGAATCATGATCGTCTGGGTGAGTGTAGTCCTGAGAGGGACTGCTTGTGATGACATTTATTTTAAAAAAGGCGCAAACAGTATTATGTATTATGGACTGATTACAAAATCTCATGTCCCAAAAGGGAACGGGGCTTATTAGGGAAGGCGGGACCTGTTACAAAACCGACTTTGAAACGGGGGCTTATTAGAGGGGAGGGGGGGGGGGGGGATAAACCATTTACATTGTTAACTGTTTTAAACTGCTGTTTAACCATCCGGCTTTTTGGGTTTAAACGCTTAATTCAGAGCTAGTAGAAGAGGAATCGCGATTTTATTTACGAGTTCCTAGGAAATAATCTTTGAGTTGTTCTTATAAATGTTGAAGTAAACAAATCTCGCTAAAAACCAAACAGGGCGGTGGTTTTCCTTGTGCCTTGGAATCAATTTAAGCATATATCCTTTGTCAAAACATATGAGTCGTCAAAGTTTCCAAGTACGTACAGTGGAACGCCGTTAATACGACCACCTGTAGTGGGCCAGAATTTGAACGTATTAGCGGGGTAGGGTCAAATGAGATACTAAAAACAGGAAACAAAAAACTAGTATGCATGCCGTCCTTTTCAAACCAAAGGCTCGGAACTGCTACTGCTAATCTGGAAATTTATATTGTAAATTGACCACCGTACAGGGATTCGATTAGCTGACGTTTCGAGCGTTAGCCCTTCGTCGGAGCGAATCGAGGAATTGTGGGTTGTGTATGGTTTATATACAGGAAATGGAGCTACGCTATTGGTGGTAACATGGTAACGTGAAAAACATAAATAAATTAATTGAATGAAAAGCGCTCGTTGACACCGTGGGGATTAAGAGTGCCAATTTGAAAGATCAGTTTTTGCTCGAGATTTCATTCAAAACACTGACAAAATATCGGGCCCTAAGCGATCTTTTAAGATCACTGATCGTTTCACGTGTACCTCCGCAAATGTTATCTATTGCATAACCTGCACATTATGCAAAAAGTTATACATCGGCGAAACAGGAAGACGACTAGGTGACCGATTCCGAGAACATCTTCGTGATGTTGAGAAAGATGACAAAGACGCATCCAAACCTGTCGCTCGGCATTTTAATCTCCCTAACCATTCCAAACAACACATGTCGATCTCCGGCCTTTCCCTACATCAAGGTACCACGGAAAGCCGTAAAAATCTCGAGCAAAAACTGATCTTTCAAATTGGCACTCTTAGTCCCCACGGTGTCAACGAGCGCTTTTCATTCAATTAATTTATTCATGTTTTTCACGTTACCATGTTACCACCAATAGCGTAGCTCCATTTCCTGTATATAAACCATACACAACCCACAATTCCTCGATTCGCTCCGACGAAGGGCTAACGCTCGAAACGTCAGCTAATCGAATCCCTGTACGGTGGTCAATTTACATTATCAACTCCGTTGACAAACCAAATTTTCGTGGAAATTTATATTGCGCAGTTTTCATGAAGAGATGATCAACTGTGCATTACAACAATAGAATAAAATACTTAAATAATAAAATAATATAAATAAATAAAATAAAATAAATAAAGACCATATGTTGTGTATACTATTTCATAAAAACCTAACAAAAGCTAGAAACCTTACTAAAAGATGCATCTTAAGAGTTTTTCTAAAATAAGTAAAAGTTACATGTGTTGTGTATAGGAATTGAATAAATCTAAGAATAAGAAGCCTTACTAAAAAGATACGTTTTAAATGTTTTTCAAAAGTGTCAACAGATTTGGCCATCCTGATTTCCAGAGTGAAACCGTTCCAGTTAAAATTAAATCAAATTAAAAAAATAAAAGAAAAGAAAAAGAATATCGTCATTGCTATTCGTCGGTCCAGATGTGAGAGGGCCGCATTGATGAGACGAATTAATACTGGAGTACATACGATGGGATTACACTGACAGTGCACATGAACGTTGGCTGCATTAACGGGATGGCCGCATTAATGGGGTTTTCATACGGCCGCATTAATGGGGTCTTCATACGACAAACTGTATACGGGGTTCCCTGCTAGCAGAGACTTTTTGCCTTGTATTCAGCATGCTGGAGAAAAGAGACCTCTGCCATGGGACGAAACGGTCTTTGATTAAGCCTCCTTCCGCGGTCATGGACGGAGATTTTAAAACGCATGCTCCTTGTATTGTTTGTCATTTGATCACATGTTAAAAGCATCACATGATTGTTCGGTTCCTAGGAAACCGCGGCGCATGCTCAACACAGACCGTTTCGACCCATGGCAGAGGTCTCTTTTCTCTAGCACGCTGAATACAAGGAAAAGATGCCTTTGCTTGCAGAGAATATATGGGCGTTTCGGCTGGACGAAAAAAGGTGGCCGCAATAACGAGGTGGCCGTATTAACTAATTAGTCGCATGGCGGGGATTTTATTGTAGATGACATTCAACCCCAACGAGAAAACAGTTATCTTCTTCCTTTTTGGCTGGCTAGCTAACCTGAAAGGTTTGAAGAACGAATAAGCTAGTCTTTCCCTATCCATTGTTACTTTGTTAGTTTAGCTCACTTGACTGTGAGAGAGGTTTCAAATCGTAGCAATTATGACAAAAACAATTTTCCTAAATAAAATATTTCAGGCTTGTACGGCTTATTCAGGGCGATTCCAGTAAGTTACTTTGTCACTGTCGTCCTCTGCATATAACAAGTTGGATGGAGAGAACAACAACCAGGTAATGTTATCTACAAAGGACAAAATCATAGGGTCGATTGTAAGCGATTTAGGAACGCAGTCTCTCAGATTTTCAGAGTTTTACAAGAGACTCACATCGGTCGTGCTGCTTGGTGTTATGATATGAATAACTGAACTCTCGAAGATGGAGCGACAAACCAGGAAAATATGATCAGTTGTGAACTGACTAATCCTATAAAAACAAACTCAAGATAAATCACTTCAAGCGGGTTCATTTGAACATAGTTAATAGAGGGAGATGGCTAGGAAACCCGACAAACATCAAAGGAGCAAAACAAAGAGGCCAAGATTTATGTTGGAAGGCCCATGACCGCGCACATTTCTTTGTTTTGCACTCATTTACTATGCATGAATTACGTAATCGAAATGTTTTTACTGGCTAGTTGCATGAGCACGCGGTAAAGACCTATTGTTATTGTGCACGGTCAACCCTCAAAATAGCAAACAAAAACATATAACAAAGAACTTTGCTAGGTTTCATAACCATTTCCCTCTATGAACTATGACAAAATTCACGAGAAATTACAAAATGGAATCGTCTTGAAATGCGCTGATGCGTGACGGGGATACTAAAAATAAACTCTAGCTGTCAGGTAGCTCACTTCATTGTATTCTTTACTAATATTATACAGCATCGTTTAATCATTAAAAAACCTTACAATTTATTCTATTATCATCTCTTAGAGCTATGGGATTACATCGTCAATCGCCTTTCCTGACCACAGCATTATACAAGTTACAAACTGTACAAGTTTTGCCCAAAAATAAACTTGGGTCCGAGACTATGTTTCTAGGTACGTAAGGGTATTTCTTGAGGCCAGGCCAAGAACCCGTTCATATGGAGGTGGGGGACCCCAGGAAGGTCAGGTACCCCGCCTCGGTGGGGTTACCAATCTCTCTTCATTTCTCGATCGCGTTCACATGTTAAGTGGGGTACCTCACCGAGGCGGATTGCCCGGTCAGCCTGGGCGAGTAACCCGCTTAACTGGGGATAGTTTCTCCATGTGAATACTGGAGGTGGGGTGGGGTGTTGTTCATCCGGGCAATTGTTTCTGAATTCTTTTGTTGATATACGTTCTTTGCGACCACGCGCTAGCATTTTAAACCTCACCCCAGCGCTCCGGGGTTGCATGTGAAGGCCAGCTTTTTTTGACCACGGGTAGGTGGGGTACCTCACCTTCCTGGGGACCCCCACCGCCATGTGAAAAGGCCATTAATTCCCTCCATTCTTTTATATACGCCGTGTTAGAAATACTATCATGTGAAATCTACACGTGTCCCACCACCCAACGATGGGTTTATCAGGACATTTCCCAAGCCACAGTAGGCTTTCAAGACACTGACGGATCTACTAGCTCGTGTTAATCTTGATAGTGGCGTTTGAGTTTAGGTCCAAACTAATGTTAAACAGTGACACTATCCCTACTTGGACGTTACTATAGGAAATTGTGTCTCAGATAAATCCAAAATATCAAACAGAGCCACTTACTTACTAAAGAGTAAATATCAGCGGTAATTGATTTGTATAAACTCCAAACCAATTCGAAGTTCAACTCAAACTTGCTCTCTAAGTCATAATTTGAAATCTTAATAAATGTTTTAAGACAACTGATAAATCTATGACTCTTTCTACTATAGAGTAAATATCAGCGGTAATTGATTTGTATAAACTCCAAACCAATTCGAAGTTCAACTCAAACTTGCTCTCTAAGTCATAATTTGAAATCTTAATAAATGTTTTAAGACAACTGATAAATCTATGACTCTTTCTACTATAGCCTTTCCGTGCGAGAGAGAAAAGTAATCCAACTTACAACAGGAAGTCGGAAGGGTACACTAACATTAGTAAAACCATTATTGCCTTTGGTTACGGATGGCTAAAATGGCAACTTGAATTGAAAACGTGTGGCCTTCATGTCCCGTCAGCTTTAGAGTATGATTACTAATTCGATATCCCCTTAAAATCTTTTTGCTTCTATTCTGGATGCATCGTAATCTATGAATTTACAAGAATTGATAATCAAACCTCTAAAGCATCTACCATAGTCTGGCAACGAAGTTGCAAAGTCAAGCATATTCACATAATAGATATATCTGTCACACACTCGTTGCCATCATTCAAAAGAATGGAATTATTTTACTAAGTGCACCTGTATCTCTGTTTCACTTAATCGACTACCGCTCTGGGCTTATTCAGTCTTTCACTTGTAATGGACTACTGCTCTATTAATACTTGCTAAGAGAAAGATACGCCTTTGCTAAAATATGTCTTATTTTAAAATACTAGGCAAAACGCTATCAAGTACAAATAATCTCGAGAATGAAAACAATCATGCAGTACAATTCCGCTACGTGTCGTAGAACAACCTGATGCCAAGAAAAGTTCGAATTTTTGATATTCATTGACACATGGTGTAAATTTAACTTCTCAAGGAAACACGTTAACGTTGGGAAATCCGTTGATTTGTGTTTAATTATTCTTCTAACTTCACTGGTCAGCGACTGTAAACAAGAATAAATAAAAAAGATGAAGTAAAACAAAGAAATAACAATAGCGATCAAAGTTATGTGACTGACATAAAAGATACTCCACAACTCGTTGCACTGTTCAAAGATTGATCCAGAAATTGGTTTTTAACGACCCCTTGTTTTAATTCGATTCAACCCCAATCTCGTACCCAGTGGCTTCCCTGCCCTTAACCAGCGGTTGGGAAAAGAGTGATTCTGGAAAGATCTAACCCATAAGTCCGAAGATATCGGACATCCAGTTGAACTGCCCCACTTATGAGTTCTGCTTTACTTCCGTTTATTTGAATTGTTTGAAAATGCCAATCAGAATCGTAAACCTAAGGAATCTTTCAAGGGTCGTTCGTTTCTTCAAGCGTGAAGATTCGAGATATGAGATTGGACTCGACCCACGAGGTAAGGCATGGCACGTAAGTGTTCTTTTGATACTGTATTCGTTTATGCTGAACTGAACACTACGAAAGGATTGGCGTTTTAAGATTTTCTTAACGTTTTTTCCCTTGGTCTCTGTTTTATCACTTTGTCGCTGAAACGGATTGCCAGCATTTTACATTTCTTTTGAGCTCCTTTGTCGCAGCTAATTATTAGGATCATTCTATTTAACGGAGAAATGAAACCTCATGTTACATAAATATTATTAATTCACGGTACGTACTCACCCTCTGATTCATTTCCTCCCAGTTCAAGCGTGACGTCATCACCAATGAGCACAAATGGAGCCCAGTACCTGGGATGACTGAAATTCTCTGATTCCCGAAGAGTCTTGATAGCCTGATGAAGAGCCACACCAGTGGTTTCTCCAACGGCTAGGTGTTGATAGAAGCTCTTCATGAACTCCATGGTCGCCATGTCTGAAATTGCCCAAAGGGACACCACAACTGAACGAGCACCGGCCGCCAAAAAAGCCCGAGCAATACCGACGACCCCCTCGGAATTGATTTCTCCTCTACCACTGTGGCAACAGCTAAGTACAACCAGTTTGGCTCTAATCTTAGCATCCTGAACATCTGACATTTTCAAGATGTAGTCCTCTTCTTTGGGGCCTCGGATCTTTGCTTTTGACCTGGGTTTTCCATGTTCATCTTTTTGCCATCCTGGGTTTGGGGCTAAAGCAATCTCTCCCGTTTCCTTTCGTCCATGGGCTGCGATGTGAACCAGAGCGACTGATGACATCCGTTTCAGCACCGTACCTTTGGTTGCGTCTTTTCCAGTAAGGGGTGGAATTTTGAGGATATCTCCTATCATTTTTACTTCTTTTTTCGCACAAGGCAATTGCCTGTCTCTTAACCCTTCCACCTCCCCCAGATATGGATCTCCGACGAGCAGTGCCCCATTCACATTGCTATAATCTTCAGAGGAATCTGTAATTAGCCTCAAAGTCATTAAAGAGGGTACTGTGCGGATGTAAATAGATTCGCTTAACGCAGAGAATGGGGCTAAGCAAAGAGGGCCATCGGGGACAACGATCAACGTTTCGCTTTGACACAAGTCTGCAATGGGGCCAATGATTGCATCGTGAAGTAGTTGCAGTGGTTTCGTATTGCAACTACCATCATTATCAGCATCACCGTCACGGTCACAGTTATGCTCACCATCATCACCACCGTCGCCATCTTCACTACGGTCATCGTTCTCGTGTTCATAGTCGCCGTTGTCGTCTACGTTGTCATCGTCATCGTCATCGTCATCGTCACTGTTATCATCAACATCCAAGGCACGATTTTCGCAGAAAACCTTACCACGAACTCCGATATTCTCAAAAGTAGTTTCCAATAGGACCGCAATTGAATCTTCATCGACATGTCTGCCTTGCACCGCATTTTGTGTAAACTCAACCTTGCTTTTCTTGCTGATAATCCAGAAGGAAATGACGCTGAGTTGATGGGCTAAAAATATAGTGGTGGGTAACTTGTCTGAAATGTAAGAAATTAATTCTTTGGTATCAAGTGATATTGATGGACTTTCCGCTAAACCATATCGAGTAAGAGCGTCAACCAAAGCCTGTGCTCGCCCTTCCTCGGCAGCAGACAAAGCATCGTCAGTTCTTCCAAGTTGTAACAGGGTTCTCCACAAACCATTGTAGGCAGAACTATGTAGATGCCGAAAACTTATTTTCAAAGCCTCTTCAGACTTAATGCTGGCCCTGATAGTATTTCGAATCTTTACACTTAACTGGTAACATTTCAAGGCCTTCTGGAAGTTTCCAAGGCTGTGATACGCATTGCCAAGATTGCAATAAGATGTTCCCTCTCCAGCTCTATCGCCTACCTCTCTCGCTATTGATAGATCCTTCTCGTGGTACTCGATGGCCTTCTGGAAGTTTCCAAGGATGTGATACGCATTGCCAAGATTTCCATAGGACTTTCCCTCTCCAGCTCTATCGCCTACCTCTCTCGCTATTGACAGATGCTTCTCGTGGTACTCGATGGCCTTCTGGAAGTTTCCACGGCTGAGATACACATTGCCCAGATTCCCATAGGACGTTCCCTCTCCAGCTCTATCGGCTACCTCTCTCGCTATTAACAGATGCTTCTCGTGGTACTCGATGGCCTTCTGGAGGTTTCCAAGGCTGTAATACGCATTGCCAAGATTGCAATAAGATGTACCCTCTCCAGCTCTATCGCCTATCTCTCTCGCTATTGAAAGTTCCTTTTCCTGGTACTGGATGGCCTTGTGGAAGTTTCCAAGACTGTCATACACATTGCCAAGATTTCCATAGGTCCGTCCCTCTGAAACTCTATCACCTACCTCTCTCGCTATTGACAGATGCTTCTCGTGGTACTCGATGGCCTTCTGGAAGCTTCCAAGGTTGTGATAGGCATTGCCAAGATTTCCATAGGACTTTCCCTCTCCAGCTCTATCGCCTACCTCTCTCGCTATTGACAGATGCTTCTCGTGGTACTCGATGGCCTTCTGGAAGTTTCCAAGGCTGTTATACGCATTGCCAAGATTTCCATAGGACTTTCCCTCTCCAGCTCTATCGCCTACCTCTCTCGCTATTGACAGATTATTCTCGTGGTACTCGATGGCCTTCTGGAAGTTTCCAAGGCTGTCATACGCATTGCCAAGATTTCCATAGGACTTTCCCTCTGCAACTCTATCGCCTACCTCTCTCGCTATTGACAGATCCTTCTCGTGGTACTCGATGGCCTTCTGGATGTTTCCAAGGCTGTGATACGCATTGCCAAGATTGCAATAAGATATTCCCTCGCCAGCTCTATCGCCTACTTTTCTCGCTATTGACAGACCCTTCTCGAGGTACTCGATGGCCTTCTGGAAGTTACCAAGGCTGCCATACGCATTGCCAAGATTTCCATAGGACGTTCCAACTCCAGCTCTATCGCCTACCTCTCTCGCTATTGACAAATGCTTCTCGTGGTACTCGATGGCCTTTTGGAAGTTTCCAAGGCTGTGATACGCATTGCCAAGATTGCAATAAGATATTCCCTCTCCAGCTCTATCGCCTACCTCTCTCGCTATGGACAGATCCTTCTCCTGGTACTCGATGGCCTTCTGAAAGTTTCCAAGGCTGTGATACGCATTGCCAAGATTTCCATAGTACGTTCCAACTCCAGCTCTATCGCCTACCTCTCTCGCTATTGACAACTGCTTCTCGTGGTACTCGATGGCCTTCTGGAAGTTTCCAAGCCTATGATACGCATTGCCAAGATTGCAATAAGATGTTCCCTCTCCAGCTCTATCGCCTACCTCTCTCGCTATGGACAGATGCTTCTCCTGGTACTCGATGGCCTTCTGAAGGTTTCCAAGGCTGTAATACGCATTGCCAAGATTTCCATAGGACTTTCCCTCTCCAGCTCTATCGCCTACCTCTCTCGCTATTGACAGATCCTTCTCGTGGTACTCGATGGCCTTCTGGAAGTTTCCAAGGCTGTGATACGCATTGCCAAGATTGCAATAAGATATTCCCTCTCCAGCTCTATCGCCTACCTCTCTCGCTATTGACAGATGCTTCTCCTGGTACTCGATGGCCTTCTGAAAGTTCCCAAGGCTGTCATACGCATTGCCAAGATTTCCATAGGACTTTCCCTCTCCAACTCTATCGCCTACCTCTCTAGCTATTGACAGATGCTTCTCGTGGTACTCGATGGCCTTATGGAAGTTTCCAATGCTGTTATACGCGTTGCCAAGATTTCCATAGGACTTTCCCTCTCCAGCTCTGTCGCCTTCCTCTCTCGCTATTGATAGATCCTTCTCGTGGTACTCGATGGCCTTCTGGAATTTTCCAAGGCTGCGATACGCATTGCCAAGATTTCCATAGGATTTTCCCTCTCCAGCTCTATCGCCTTCCTGTCTCGCTATTGACAGATCTTTCTCGTGGTACTCGATGGCCTTCTGGAAGTTTCCAAGGCTGTCATACGCATTGCCCAGATTTCCATAGGAGTTTCCCTCTGCCGCTCTATCGTTTACCTCTCTCGCTATTGACAGATCCTTCTCGTGGTACTCGATGGCCTTCTGGAAGTTTCCAAGGCTGTGATACGCATTGCCAAGATTTCCATAGGACTTTCCCTCTGCAGCTCTATCGCCTTCCTTTCTCGCTATTGACACATGCTTCTCGTGGTACGTAATGGCCTTCTGGAAGTTACCAAGACTGTCATACGCATTGCCAAGATTTCCATAAGACTTTCCCTCTCCAGCTCTATCGCCTAACTCTCTCGCTATTGACAGATCCTTCTCGTGGTACTCGATGGCCTTCTGGAAGTTTCCAAGGCTGTGATACGCATTACCAAGATTGCTATAAGATATTCCCTCTGCAGCTCTATCGCCTACCTCTCTCGCTATTGACAGATCCTTCTCGTGGTACTCGATGGCCTTCTTGAAGTTTCCAAGGCTGTGATACGCATTGCCAAGATTGCAATAAGATATTCCCTCTCCAGCTCTATCGCCTACCTCTCTCGCTATTGACAGATGCTTCTCCTGGTACTCGATGGCCTTCTGAAAGTTCCCAAGGCTGTCATACGCATTGCCAAGATTTCCATAGGACTTTCCCTCTCCAACTCTATCGTCTACCTCTCTAGCTATTGACAGATGCTTCTCGTGGTATTCGATGGCCTTATGGAAGTTTCCAATGCTGTTATACGCGTTGCCAAGATTTCCATAGGACTTTCCCTCTCCAGCTCTGTCGCCTTCCTCTCTCGCTATTGATAGATCCTTTTCGTGGTACTCGATGGCCTTCTGGAAGTTTCCAAGGCTGCGATACGCATTGCCAAGATTTCCATAGGACTTTCCCTCTCCAGCTCTATCGCCTTCCTGTCTCGCTATTGACAGATCTTTCTCGTGGTACTCGATGGCCTTCTGGAAGTTTCCAAGGCTGTCATACGCATTGCCCAGATTTCCATAGGAGTTTCCCTCTGCAGCTCTATCGCCTACCTCTCTCGCTATTGACAGATCCTTCTCGTGGTACTCGATGGCCTTCTGGAAGTTTCCAAGGCTGTGATACGCATTGCCAAGATTTCCATAGGACTTTCCCTCTGCAGCTCTATCGCCTTCCTTTCTCGCTATTGACACATGCTTCTCGTGGTACTTAATGGCCTTCTGGAAGTTACCAAGGCTGTCATACGCATTGCCAAGATTTCCATAAGACTTTCCCTCTCCAGCTCTATCGCCTAACTCTCTCGCTATTGACAGATCCTTCTCGTGGTACTCGATGGCCTTCTGGAAGTTTCCAAGGCTGTGATACGCATTACCAAGATTGCTATAAGATATTCCCTCTGCAGCTCTATCGCCTACATCTCTCGCTATTGACAGACGTTTCTCGTGGTACTCGATGGCCTTCTGGTAGTTTTCATTTGCATTGTAGAGACTGCAGTTGGTAGTTTGTTGTCCTGAAAATTCACCCTCTCCCTTGACCAAGGCGTGGCATGCGTTTAGATTTTGGACAATATTTCCATTGCTTTCTGCCATTCCCGTCTGAAACTGGAGAAGCGACCATGAAAGAAGACCATGCAGTTAGAAGGTAGCAGGCATAAAACCTCGCCCCCATTAACATTCTTTTCAGTTGGTTTCCAACAACAATGCTGGTTTGTGTAGGTGTCCAAAAGGGTGAAAATTCTAAAAAATACTCCATATTCGGCAAAATAATAACAAATGGAACTGTTTTATTTTTATCTCATTCGTTTTATCCTAGGAATTTTAGGATAGCTGTTATCATGACCGTTGTGTGACGATATTGTTGGTCTGAGGCCCTCAGGGGTTATGCAGGTGGTAGAAAGTTCCCTGATGGGCTCCCGGGTTCTGTTATGTAAACATATGTAGTCGACGAAGCGTTTTACTGCATTAACTCATTTCTTAAGGGACAAGCAAGCAAGGTATGCGGCGTAAACGTCGCATGCTTTGAAAACGTAAAACCTTACCAAATCTCGCACTATGAGTAAAACCAACCATCTTTGTTACCAGGCGATCGTTTGTTTAAGGCGGAGACACACTAGGCGACAAGCCGCAGCGACAGGTCTCTGCGACAAGTCGCTCCGTGTGTTCTGCTTGCAAAACAAGTCGCTGCGACGCGTCGCGGGGACAAGTCGCCTCGTCTGACACGGTGATTTTTTGTGAAATCATTGTCGCTGTGGCAGAATTTTGTCGCTGCGATCAGTCGCACAAATTCAATATGGTTTGAATTCGTGCAACTGATCTCAGCGACAACAATTTTCACAAAAAATCACCGTCAGACGAGGCGAATTGTTACGGCGACTTGTCCCTACGACGTGTTGCAGCGACTTTTTGCCTAGTGTGTCTCGGCCTTTAGACTTAAGAACCAAGTAAACTGACCAAAAGTGCGAATTTTTATTGAATATGTGATTATTTATTGTATTGAAAACCCCAAAACGCTTTTAGACCGGACAAAAAAATTCGAAACTTTGTCTTAAAATTTTTAATAGAAAATTTCGTCTTGAAACTAAATGTTTACATCTGCAGCAAACTACGACTCCATTGCAATTCTGGTAATCTATTCCACATGTTTCTGCTCTCTTCTTGAGCGCGTCGTGGCTCAGTTGCTATTTTGGCGTCAGTGACCAAGTGGACCCAGTGGAATTCTGGGTATTTCTTTTGCAACGACGATATGGAGGGCCGCTAATTTCCATTTCATATATCCTTTAGAACCGTGTCGAGCCACCCGCCGTCCTGCTGACAAAATAATACACCAGTTCTGTTATTTACAAGTCAAAAATCGCCAAAATTGTCATGCCAGGTCCCGAAATCCACTCACAAAACGGCTAGGAACACGACTTCACTTCGTGAATCGCCACGATTCCATCGGACATTTTAGGCGGCCCAAGTCGAGTGAAATTGCTTCTCACCTCTGTTTTCTTCCAGGGACTGCCTCTACCCGTCAACCCAGCTTTATGATGCCGGGCAGGGGGCTTCTGAGGTAGAAATGGCTCCAAAAACACACTTAGAAATCAAATACGCGACGAACAGCAGCTGCAGTCATCGTTTACAAATAAACGACAGCTAGCGTGACCAGCGTGACAACAAATAAAGAGCCTTCGGTGTTGTGGACCAGCGAAATCTCAGCCATGTCGATTTGACCTCCTTCCCTCCGGAAGTTGCAAAAAAGGCGACCAAATCGCCCGAAGACAAAGGGTAAATGATTTTTCCGAAGACATAATAGACTTTAGAATAAATAAAATGACATTCCAATGATGTTATTGAAGGTGCATGAGCATGATAATTGCGCAAATGAACCAACGGGTGATTAAAATGAAAATTTATTCGTGAAAATGTTCTTCCGAGGATGTCATTGAATTCCCGTAAATTAAAATGAATTTCTATTTTCTGTTAATGAAGGGCAAAAGGTGTAATATAATGGCGTCTACAAAAAGACCACGAATCGAGGGGTAAGTACATCATGTATCTCTTATAATAGGAGATACATGAAGTACCTATGAAACGACGACCGAAGCCACTGACCAAACGTAGTTTTTTTTTACGTTGTCACTGCAGACTCGTTTTACCATGTGTTTCGATCCCTCACGTATCTTATTGTTGCTTGACTGGCGGCAGCTGGATGACGTTTTTCTATCATTTTCTTCTTTGAAAAGGCACATCTTTCTCCAAATGTGCCAGATGTCTGAGTATCTTTCGGGATTTGGGGCGATTTATCAAAAGATTTGAATTGAAAGATGAGGATTGGTCCAAGTCGTTTGTTTGTCAACCGACAAGCTGAAAGTCCCTCACGTCGTTTGGTGATTGAAAACCATTGAAAACCTTAAATCAGACAACCAAAACATGATTGCTGACGAGGCGAACAAGATCATTGCCAGCTCTTACCAGCTGACCGGTATTTAAAAAACATTTATCATGTTATAGTCATTACACTTCATATTTAATTTGATACATTAGATATGCGAGAGACGTTGAGTTAAAGGGAAACAAGGGTCTAGAAAAATTTTACCTTAAATGAAAGGCCATGTACACACGATTTCAAATCTGGTATTCGTTTGGTTAAGCGCCTTTTTGAATTCTATTCAGATGACTTTGAAATCGCCCCTTTTGAGCACGGGGCCGCCAACTTGGAACTGAGAAATGATATCGAGGTTGTGACGTAGCATAGGAAAAGCTGATCTTTGGCAAACAGAGGATTTCTGTGAAAATTGAGTGATTCTGATTCTATGGGTGCTTACCATTTGTCAGAAAAATCCGGAAATTTCGGTTTGAAGTCAAATGGTAAGGTAATTTTCCGGAAAATCTTTTCGGAAATTGTGGACATCCCCCAGAGGTAGTCCTCTTTTCCCGTTCGGAACGGAATTTCGGAAAATCGCTTACCATTTGACCGAACCGTTCCGTTTCCAGGTCCTTTTGCGCCAGAACGAGTGAGTGCGCATGACGGAACGCCCGTGTAGTAAATGGTAAGCACCAATCTCATCCGGTTGGTCGGTAAATTCGGAAAATCGCTTACCATTATTCAGCGGTCATTCCATCCGGATTTTTCTGGCAAATGGTAAGCACCCTATATCTTGCTGTTATCTGCAACAACATTAAATAAAAATGCTTGAGGACGGGTTACCTTTCAAGTACTACCTTCGCGTGAAAGAATGAGAAGATTTTAGCTCGCAAAAATAAAAACGTGGGTGTAAATTACCGCCTTGAACTGCTTTGACTGTTCCGACCAATTCAAGTTGCATCAGAGGACAACACGCGAGATCTTCAGGTACGTGAGATTGTCTTCATTCGTGTTTAATGCCTTTATTCAAAATGTGCTTACTGTGGAGTTGCTCCCTTTCCTCTTCTGTTTTCTTTACTATAGTGAAGGGTTTTCTCCAGTTTTTGAACACACAAACTCATCGCATTAGCCGTTCATATTTTGTCACGCATGCATACCGGCATACAATGTTTGTGGCCGTATATTTTGTTGGAATAGTGAGAAAGTACTTGTCTAAATTCACAGCGATAGCCGTTTTAATTTCATACGAGGACTGTACCATGAGTTAATAGCCTTCCTCGTTTGGTGGGGTGCGTAATAATAAATTTAATCGTTCCTTGTTTATAAATTATTACTTACCAGGCACAGCTCCTCGGAAGAAAGGGGAGAGGAAGGAAGCCACTATTTGACAGCTGATTTGCTGAAGCTGTCCCTTCCATTTTCAGCTCGCAATGCATAAATAATGCCTTTACATGTAGTATGTATTGTAGAATTTCCTTCGATTTTCAAAGAAGGGAGCTTTAACAATGGAGTTGAGGTCCCGTCGGTTTTATTTATTGTTGTATAGATACGCAGGTTCCTGAAGTCAGTGTTGCAAATTATTAACCCGGCAAAGAATCAATTCCCTTGGCATCGCATCTTTAAAGCCTGTGTTATTACTGCCTTCTTGTGGGCATTCATTTTGGATTGCCGAGACAACGCAAGAAGGAATCACCCGTCTATTCCCCTTTCCAAGGCTGCTGTACAGTTGTATTTCCAACACGTGAACTGTCGGTAGGCAGCTAATCTCATGCTTCTGAAATATATAATAATTTCAGAAAATGATATGATTTAACAATCCCAAAAGAATATAAGCCTTGAGGATTAAAAAGTTTATTCATTTCCATCCTAGTTACTTGCATACCTTAAACATGTTAAATGAAATCAATCTTGTTTACACTTTTTCATGTAGAGAAATAAACCTGTGTAACCCGCGGTGGTAGGTCTTGGCGTCCACAATTACTCTCTTGTGTAGTCTCGCAATTTACTTGAATTGCGTATTTGTAAGCGAGACCAGGAATACTATGTAGTCTGACAACAAGTGCCTGAGTTTCATCGAAGAAAAATGACTGGAACCAAAAATTGTTCCAAGAAATGAACATCCGTTGAACAAAACATTCGAGTTCCCGTAACGAAGTCAAGACTATAGTATTTTAACCTGTGCACGGGAGCACGCTCTCGGGAGGAAATGTTCACAAAATCAAGCACGCGAAGCATATTTATATCGCCCTTTTGAGAAATCTCTTAAATAAGCAACATATATTTCTCTTGGTTCAGTTGGTAGTGTGGTAAAATAGGAATTTATTTGTGGGCATCGCTTAATTAAGTTGATTTTATACATCACGAAATTACTCTGTTGTAAACCCATACGGTACATTCTGAGGGACCTTCTGCTTCTAGTGGATCACCGCGCACATGATTAAATCCGACAAGATCAGTCTTTAAAACATCCGCCAACAAACACACTAGTTGAAAGGACTCGTGTTCTGTTATGTATCTGTGCAGCGTTCTTGGATAAATGGACAACAATTATCCTAATACTAGTAAACGTTCGCCTGCAAGCCTGGCGAGCAGATTGTGCGATTATAATGCACATGTCATCGACTTCCCTGTGGGGTCGACCCCCGGGCCTACCAGGGAGATATGTGGGGGAATACAAAGGGATGGACGGGATTCTTTGCCCGAGGGTAGGGGAAAATCTTGACATTGTTCTACGATCAAAGATTAGGGGGTGGGGGAATTCACAAGTTTGAAAAGGATGTCAAGGGAATTTTCTGCTGAGAGACACCTAACCCAAGGGACTTTGTCTTGAGAGATTCCTTGACCCCCCGAGGAAATTCCTTAAGTTTGCTTGACTGATTTTACAATCCCCCTGGTTAGCCCGGGGGTCGACCCCACGGGGAAGCCGATGACATGTGCATAATCCCTGCGCGTTCGGTTATGGGAAAAGTCGACTTTTTTAAGGCGGTCTCCCAGAACGGCCATCTCCTGCCAGCAAATGCTTTCGGTTTCTGTAGACAAAACCTGGCAATTGCCGCAGATGCACTATTCGTGATCGGCCAAGGCGGGATCGATGGAGTGCCACGCTCGGCTTCGGTTTCTTCTGTTTCTTGTTTACCTTGAGCCATACTGAAGTCAACTTCTTCTTCTGAGGACCAGCCCTTTTGTGGTTCAAACATAAACGGGTGTATTGCCAAATTTGAAGAGATATCTGGCTCGAGAATCGAATCGTTCTCACTCTCCATATCACTGTAGCCAGCTCGCCTTGTCTAATGTGACGTCACAGCAAAGATGGCGGCCCACGGGAAGAAAATATCGATATTAGAGACTTTAAGATACTCGTTTATCGGTGTACGGGTACGGGTAGTGTACCCGTACACGTAAAACGTTCATTCGTGTAGCCAGTTTCATTAAGATAGCCGTAGAGTGAACGCGCGGTGATTGGTAACTATTGTTTACAAAGATGGCGGCAGCGGCGGCAAGGTTTCCTCCTTTTCCTCAGAAATAAATTTGCTGAATTGCTTAATAAAGTCATGACTATCAAATATATCCAAAATTCTTCCTTACGAATGTTCTTTGTTTAGAAAGTACGCCGATGATATGATTCTTCTTCATGCGCTCGACTCTGAGAATTCTTCTTGTAGATGCTTTGAGCTAAGTTCTATCTGTAACAAATCAGTAATTCATCCATAAACAAGCTTACTGATTAGATCTATCATTGATTTAAAGACATTTGGCGGCAAGTCCTTCGATTCCATAGGAGAATCGAATGCACGCCGGCGTGCTCTACGCTTGTTGACACAAATATTAAACCTCACCATTTGAAGCAAATCAACAAACAATCTCTTTGATTGTCAACTCCAGAAGCGATTCCCATACAAAATTTTACAATTTTTCGCATTGCTAGTTCTTCTGGTGGACTCGAAATCTTGAGCATTTCTCAGAAATTCCCAAAAATACCGCCACCAATTGAAAGCGTTTCAGAGTTCAATTCGTGAATGTGCAGGCACTCGAAATCTAAAATCAATCTATTTTGAAGCGCTCTCTTTACGGCTAAAATTTAAGTTTGGCACAAATATCTCACCAGAGTTGCAATAACATTGCAACCTAGTCATACAATTCACATTTGTACTTAAAACGTAATAAAAACTTACTCGTTTCTCCATCACGTCTTCTCTGCAAGGAGGTTGGACTTCTCTGTAGCTACTCGTAATTCTTCTCCGGGTAAACTGGTGTCTACCCCGGAAAAACGGCTAGGTCTACCGGGTAAGCTCGATGACGTCATCGCAAAATGAAAAAAAAAAAACGGCGCTACCCGTTACCCGTACACCGATTTCGGGGTATCTCAAGGTCCCTATTTTTGTCCTCGATTACCGGCACAGGCGTCCCAAGCTCAACAAAGGTGACGCGTAAAGATGCTGTGTTACTGACTGTAATAAAAAGTTTTGTACGGGAAACAAACAGAAAATACCACACTTTATTGTCTAGAAGTTTTTCAGGCTGGTTTTTAGCAATTTTAGCCTGATTTTCGCCGTTTGGGTTTCCTAACGATAATAAGAATGCAAAGCAGTACATTACGTTCAGATTGTCAGCCGCTCGGAACGAAGAAAACAAACGTTTAAAATATAACCGCTTGCCTATTTTCCCCAAACGATAAGAGAAGAGATGTAAACGCTTCCTATCAGCCCAATCTCTAGCCAAAACTACCACCACAGCTCTTGCTAGAAATGTTTTTTGCCGAGCTAGCTCGCCCAATAAAGTTTTTCAACATGCTGGGACAGACCGCCATGGACACAACAAACTCTGGGTTACAAAACTATCCTGGCAGGGGCGTAGGCAGGCAGTTTCCGACAGATAAATCAATTTGCTCCATGGGTCGTACCCATTCGATTTTTTTAGCTGCTAGTAAATAACATCTGCCTCGGAAACGACCCATGGAGCAAATTGATTTATCTGTCGGAAACTGCCTGCCTACGCCCCTGCCAGGATAGTTTTGTAACCCAGAGTTTGTTGTGTCCATGGCGGTCTGTCCCAGCATGTTGACAAACTTTATTGGGCGAGCTAGCTCGGCAAAAAACATTTCTAGCAAGAGCTGTGGTGGTAGTTTTGGCTTGAGATTGGGCTGATAGGAAGCGTTTACATCTCTTCTCTTATCGTTTGGGGAAAATAGGCAAGCGGTATATTTTAAACGTTTGTTTTCTTCGCTCCGAGCGGCTGACAATCTGGACGTAATGTACTGCCTTGCATTCTTATTATCGTTAGGAAACCCAAACGGCGAAAATCCGGCTAAAATCGCTGAAAACCAGCCTGAAAAACTTCTAGACAATAAAGAATACAACAGTGTATCGAGGTAAGTTGATTTTATTAAGAAAGTGTGGTATTTTCTGTTTGTTTCCCGTACAAAACGTTTTATTACAGTCAGTAACACAACATCTTTACGCGTCACCTTTGTTGAGCTTGGGACGCCTGTGTTACCGGTAAAGAAATTGATGACAGGTCAAATTAATGTTATTGTCAGTTATTTCACCGTATGAACTTTCATTTTAGGTGAAATTTTTCTAGACCGTTGTTTCCCTTTAAAGGCTTCTTTCAGAGACATTTGAGTTAAAACTTTCTTATCAATGTCATCTTTGAGAACAGCTTTATATTCCACGTTAATGTTTCAAGTTAGAGTGACTTTACTCTTCTATATGTTATTGTTCAAATTGTTATGAAAGTGAATGAAACATAAGTACACTTTTAACTTGATACTGTTATTCAAATTATTATGAAAATCAATGACAGGTTTATTGTTTTTTGTTGTTAATTTGCATCGTTTTCAAACTGATTAACCCATTGACTACCGCAGGTTTTTACATTTTCGGAGTGATTTTCCACCTATAAACGATGAATAGCAATTCGTGACTCTTTATTTGAACTACCAGGGAAAAGTGGTGCTGTCCTAAGCCACTGGAGGCTCAAGGTTTCTGAAAACGTCATTTTGACGTAGCTATTTTTTATCCGTGAAGCGACAACAATGGCCCAAGTTGGGTTTGCTTGCGATTTCTGCTAAATTTACAGCCATTTTTCATCTTTAGCGGCTGCCTGATGAGCATCATTAAGCGTGACGGTAGCTAAGAGTCCACTTTCTCAAAGAATCGAGCAAGGTGATGTACTTTGTTGTTGAATTTGGCTTGTTACTCGACGAACTGGGAATTTGGCCGGTCGAACACTTAGTACCTTTGGGACTCGACTATTGATGAATTTCTCGACCTACCGCCACATATTTTGGAATTTCTGTGTACTGAAGATGACCACGAGCAAGAAATTTTGGCGGTAGGTCGGAGTGGCTGTAGACTTAGTTTATATGTGAAAGAATTGGGAGAAGGAACGGGCGCTGTCAAAAATTCTCGTTAGTTCCCAGCATGCAATGCGCTCAAGATGTTGAAAATGTCGGGAAGGCCTGAATGCACTGGAACAAAAGGCTGTATCTACGCTCGGGAGAAGAATATGAACAAAAAAAGTCATTTCTATGCTAGAAAAAGGACTGAATTTCGTTATGATGGTTGAGTTTTGGTTTTTCGACGATGATTTCCCTAAAAAACATGAAGGCAAAAAGGGGCATTTTTGTTGTTTCTCTTTGACGTTAAAAACGGCCAGTTTCGTTCTTGTCCAAACTCAAAAGGCCATATTTGGTAAAAATCGCTACGTTTCTTGCATTTATTGGATATCCAAATTTAAAGGGCATTCCATTTCGTGCTCACAACTAACAGTTAAGGCAATATTCGTGCGATTGAGAAAGTTGCAATGTTTTGAAGCATGGGAGTTTTTTACGGCCGGTTTTGGCCGGCACGGGTGCCAATGGGTTAAAAAAATAAAATAAAATAATTTACGTGATTCGTTTTTCTCAATTTTCTTTTTACGTAAGTCAACAAAATCTACCAGAAGTATCAAATAGTGGATAATACTCGTGTTCTTTGGCGTTAAAATGTTTTTGGCCAGAGACGAACTAAAAAATGCATTTACAACCGCGAACATCAATTCTTATTGCGTCGCATTTGAAGAACTGTGACAAACAGAAATATGCATGGAATGTTTATCTTGTTTTGGTGAATCTAATATCTTGTAAAACAATACAAAAAATCAAGTTTGAAGTTAAACAAATTTGGAACAAGAATTTTTAGGAGCTTTCATGAGATTGTTCACAACGTTCCGGACATTATTTAGCTTTAAGTTTCCAATCTCCCGTGGAAGTCTAGAGAGAATGGTTCGATTTCATTGGCACTCAAGAAAATCATGCGATTTCATTCGGTGAGGGTAAAAGGCGGAATGAGTTTGCAGAATGGCATGTGGCATGACTTGCGGAATGGCATAATTATGCAGAATGGAATATGTGCACATTCAGACTCAATGAAATGAATTAACTGAAAGCGCGCCCTTTCCTTTCTGCAGTTAATAATTCTTCAGTTAATGATCTTGGAACTCCCGACCGTTGATCGTGTCTGACAGCCTAACTGACAGGGAATAATCACAAGCTAGTTGCCGAACTAGGTCACAACAGAATATTGAAAACAAATTGGTCAGAATTTGACCGAGAAATATTTCGGTGTTGAGTACTGTTCTCTTGTGATTGCGTCACATTCAGATGTGACCTGTGATATGAAATTGGATAGGGCAGAGATTTTTGACAGTCTGTTTTTAGGTGAAACAAGAATTGTAAAAGTTAAATATGTGACTGATCATCGCAGTTATGAACACTATGTAAGCAGTAGTGAAATTAAAGCCTGAGAAAAATTCACGCTTGTGCGGGATTCGAACCCACGACCTCTGCGATACCTGGGTGCAGCGCCCTACCAACTAAGCTAACAAGCCATCTCAAAGCTGGTCATTTTGTTGGTTCGCAATATACCCCTGAGTGGTGAATATATGAGAATGAATATATGAAAATCACATATTTGAACTGCGGATTAATGATTAAATATGTGACTGATCATCGCAGTTATGATCATCACAGTTTTTATTTATTTTTTTTCAGGCTTTAATTTCACTCCAGGAGGAGGGAGGGGGAGGGGGCGGGGTGGGTACTAAAACAATTTCAATACGGGGAGGGTCCGCCCTGAGGTCCGACCCCTTACCCTTTTATATACCATTTTTGACAGAAAAGGTACCCCTTTCATATACCTCCTATTGACAAATAATACCCCTTTCGTATTCCTAAAACAGGATGCCTTCTTGTCATTTTCATGTAGAGTTCAATGAATTAAAAAACAGTACAGTCATAAGGTATGTGTGTTCGAAATATTTTAATGAAAGGCCCTTTTAAATACCTCAATGACAGATTTCCCTACCCTTTCATATACTTCGACTGGTGAAAGCCCTACCCTTTCATATACCTGAAGCGTGAAAAAGGCACCCCTTTTGGGCGGAGCCTTCCCGTATAGGCCATTATAGGGAGTACCTACCCCCCCCCCCCGGGATTTCACTACTGCTTAACTAGTGTTCATAACTGCGATGATCAGTCACATATTTAATCATTAATCCGCAGTTCTAATATATTCATTCTCAATTGTAAAAGTAGGTAGTGAGAATAAATTAATGAATTGAATCGTGAGTTTGACTGCACCCCACAAGTTCGTTACATCTCCACGGGGCTTGCCTTGATTTAAATATTTTACAACCTACCCTTGAGGTGATTAAATTTCTTCTGAGTCAGCTGCTGGATTTGCTTTTATAGGATTAGTGAGTTCGGGAATTATATTGTCCTCGTTTTTCGCTCTTCGACGAGGCGACAACGCGAGCGGCACTAAGTACGATTATTCATATCATATAAATATCATATCAAAGCAGCGCGACCGAAGTGAAGCTCTGGTAAAATTCTGAAAACCACAATATAACTTCTACGAGGCTCCGTTTCTAATTCTCTTAATACAATCATGATCAACCCCGGTCAGAAGCGTATACGCTTCTGCCCGGTAAAATAAAATTTTATTTAAGCCTGGTTCACACTTGTGACATAAGCATAAGCATAAGCATAAGCACAAGAAAACGCTAGTGTGCATTGAGGTGAAATAAGCGTAAGCATAAGCATAAGAAAAAGAAACATTTTCCTTTTTCTTGTGCTTATGCTTATGCTTATTTCACAAGTGGGAACCGGTGTGAAATAAGCATAAGCGCCATCTTGTCTATCCACCGATGTGACTCGCACTGTACATGCGTAAGTCGCTAGTGTGAACATCATTATGCTTATGCTTACGCTTACGCTTGTGCTTATGTCACAAGTGTGAACATCATTATGCTTACGCTTACGCTTACGCTTGTGCTTATGTCACAAGTGTGAACCAGGCTTTAAAGCATTTTCAAACCAGCCAAATGGACATTTTTAGTTTGACCTTCACCGCGTCGTGATATTGATTGACAAGGTGCTGAAAATGGAAAAAACATTGAAAGCTCGTTTGATCCAAAGTTTGGTAGAAAGTAGTGCTTACTGTTTTGAAATGTTTCACCTCAGTCATGGCGGCTGCTGGCCAGTCAAAACAAACTCAAAAGAAATTTAATCACCTCAAGGTTTCATTTTCAAAATATTTATATCATAGCAAGCCCCGTGGAGAGCAGTGCTCAAAACTGAGAGATCAGTCTCGGTGAAATCATGACAAATTTGTTTTCAACATTTCGTTGTGACCGAGTTCGGCAACTAGCTTGCGATTAGTCACTGTGTAATTTTAAATTTAAGATAAGTAACTAATTAAGGAAATTGTTGTTACAAAACGGTTATCCTGCTGGTGTTGTCAATTACAGCATTAATGATGTTCTGAACAGGCAACAAAACAGCCGAAGATTCCAACCACCACAGTCCCCAAAAAGGAAATAATCTTAGTTCTACCTTATTTAGGAGTACAAAGCAAATTGTTACCAAACAGCTGAAGACCTGCATTAGCAAATTTTATGGCTGCATTGATCTTAAGGTTATTTTCCAAAGCGCTCATCGCATTAAGTCTCTTTTTCCCTACAAAGATAGAATTAACCGTTCCCAAATGTCAAAAGTTGTTTATAAGGCTAGTTGTTGAGACTGCCAGGATTTCTACATTGGAAAAACGAAACGCAGATTGCATGACAGAAAAACTGAACATTTTAAAGCGATCACGAGTATCTGTCATGCATCTGCTATCGCAGACCACGTCACGTCAACTGGTCACAACTTAAAATGGGACCACTTTGAGATATTAGCAAAAGGTCGGTCAGATACTCATTGCAAGATAAAGGAGACTCTTGTAATTAGAGAATTGAAACCTACCTTAAATGAAAATGTAAGCAGCGAAAAGCTGTATCTCTATCTATATTCTTTTATATGCAAATTATTTTTAGCTTCTGTCAAGGTTATTGTTAATTAGTTACTTATCTTAAATTTAAAATTTAGTTGTTACTTAATTCCTAACGGTCACTTCTGAAGATGTATGTCGAAACATACGAAACGTCAAGTTAAACGATATAGTTTTATTTTTCTTTTCCAACAATGCGTTTTATTGTCATGTTTATCACTGCAGTTTGTGTGTTATTTCTTGTTAAATAAAATAAATAAATAAATAAAAATGAAATAAATAAATAAATAAGAATAAAAATTTCAAAAAAGAGAAAAAAGAAATGGAAAAAATTGGAAAAAATTAAAATTAAAAACAAAACAAAAATAAATAATAATAATAGTAATAATAATAATAATAAAACAAAAAGAAAAGAAATCTAAAATAAAAAATCAAATAAGAGGAATAAAAAAAGTTGAAAAATAAAGAATAATCGAAAAAAATTGGAATAAGTAAAAGGAAAAAAAACGAAAAATCTTACAAAAATGCAATGGCGTTGATCAATAATGCTATGGCGTTGATGGGCCACCATACACGTAACTCTGGCCCCAAATGAAACGAATACAGGAACAACCTCGTCCCCAGAGCGTTTCTCCGGTTGAATACAGGGGCCATTACCAATGGTGTAACGGGCTCCTGTCGTACGAATATCACTGATTCAACATGGAGTCGTATGGTCGTTCCTCTTTCATCACTACAGGAGATGGTGATTAATTGCAGAATAAAGACACGGACGTTCCAGTTTTCAATATTTTTATCCAACTCGAGAGACGTTGAATCTTAAACGGGGAGGGGGTGGCGGGGGCGGGGGTGTAAAAAACAAGCAAGGCTGGTTACACGGCAAGGAATATATATATTTAAACCAATATTTCGGGAGGAACAGCCTTCCTTCATCAGGGTGTTACATATTATGACCCTTGATTTACACAAGTGTTTTATTGGGACAGACCGTCCTTATGTCGCTTTTCTCTTTTACCCCATTTGTGTAAACTCTGCCAATAAATAATGCATTACCAGGTCGGCTCCTGACATCAATGCCCTTATCATTGGCTTTCACGGGGTTGACCCACAGGATACCCCCCGGGGATTTGTTTTAAGGGTGAAACAAACGGGCTACTAAAGCCCCGTGATATGTCACCTCGGTAGCAGAGACGCCAGAATATGTGTACGATATTTATCGGGCAGGGGGTTCCTCTAGGGAAAATTTGTGCCCAGGTAGTGGGGACGGCCCAATGCCAGAGGTCTTTACTTTTACTGTGAAAGTCAAAAAATCGTGAACACTTTGATTTGATTTTGACAGGGTCCAGAGCGTAGCGTAGGCTGCAAGGTTTTGGGTGCTGGTTTGAGCCTCACGTTGTTTAAAGTCGCTCGAATTCCTCTTTGCTTGCATAAATATACAAGGTTAAACTAATCTATGAAAAAACTACACGGTAACAGCCATTCTTGGAAGGTAAAACGATCAAAGCAAAGTTCATGACTGATCGAGACAACGTTAATTAGTTTGCTTTCTTTGCGGTTTCATCTCGCATCTGATTGGTGGCTACGCAATGGACATCTCAAAATCAAATCAAAGTGTTCACGGTTTTTTGTTACTTTCACAGTAAAAGAGAAGCCCCGGTGATTTTCGCGTTCGTTACTAAACATGTACAATACTCTATCCCGCGGGGGAAATTGTTACTCCAAAGCCGACTTATCTATTCCCATACCCCTGGGTGTCCCGGAAGTGTCCCGGGAAAGCCAGTGATAAGTGCAATACATAGAAGAAACCATACACTGGTGATCAAAGCCTGGGATCAAAGATCCTCCTTACCAAGCGTCAGACCTCAGCCGTACCCGACTGCCTGTCAGAGTGATCCTGGGGCTGGTTCCTGAAAGGTGTAATCGCCTTATTCCAGGAATACCTTTTGGAGTAACAGCGCGCCCATTCATTGGCTAGTTTATGGTCACATGGCATCTAACAATGAAACTGTTTCCCGCCAAATGCCATGAGCGGGCAACATTGCGAAAACTATGACGTCAAACGGGAAACATTTCACTGTTACCCGCGAAATATTGACCGCTGTTGCACGTGTTCAGAGCGTGCAGTTGAAGGTGGCCTGATCGGCCTGATGTTGTCCCTGGAATCTCAGCGCGTTTTTTGTTTTTATCAAGGATTTTTTTTTGCTATATAATAAATCACTTTATGTCTGTCCTTCCTGTGTTTTGAGAGAACCCAACAGTATGAAGGCCCGTTCTGGTCAAAATTCAACATTTATTTTTTACTTGTAGAGGAATTTATTTTTCATATGTTAAGTATTAATATTTTCTATATCTAGAATTATTTATTTGTTTTATTTTCCTTAACAAAACCTCTACGAATTAGTTTTTGCGTGTGTTGGAATTATTTTTGTTAAGCGAACATTAATTTTTTTCTAATCGGTAATTATCTCTTAGAATCGAATTTATTTTTCTCTTTTAACCAGTCACTTCGCTTTAAGAGTTATTTTTTCCCTGCAATTTACTCCAACACTGAATTATTTTTCATGGGTAGTGGAAATAATTCTATGGTTGTGCAGAATTATTTTCTCTTTTTTCACCCAGAAGCCTTTGCGGGGGTGTTCTTGCCATGTGCTTTGTCAAAACCAAAATGGCGGCCCAGACTAGCTCGCATCGGTCACGTCGAGCCGTGTTACGAGAGCGAAATGAACGTGGGTTTGCACTCTTTCTCCAGAATCTCAAAAGCGTTGTCAGTCTTCTGGCCAGAACTGATGAACAAGTGTTGGAAACTGACGTTCTTGTGGAAACAAGGTGTAGATTACTGGATCCATCAGGAACGGTGTCCTTATTGGTTGATGATGTAATGAGGAGTGACACAAATGCAACTGCAATACCATCATCAGTTCTCCAAGAGCCCCTGGAGGACCTAAGGCGTTTATTACAACACTTAATTTCCTTTTTTTCTGATATGATTAGTAGCCGTGAAAATGCAGAATTTTACGATGAGCTTGATGTGTCATATCGTGGACCACTTAGTCACGAACAAACAGGAAGAGGTCGTAAACGCTATAAAATAACCAAAGATCAACTTGAGCATTTGCGATCACTTTATTTTTCCTGGGAGAAAATTGCTTAAATTCTCCAGGTTAGCGTTTCAACCCTTCAACGGCGACGAAAAGAGTTTGGTCTAAGCGACTCTATTGAGGTCTATTCAGTCACAACAGACGAGGAACTGGACGACATTTACAGAAGCATAACTGGCAATTCAAGCTCAGGACCTATTACCCCCAACATTGGAAGGAGACGATTTATTGGTGCTCTGAGGAGTAGAGGTCTCAACGTCCAAAGGTGGCGAATTAGTGAGTGTTTACGGCGTGTTGATCCAGTTGGAACTGCCCTGCGATGGAGACTGACTATCCAGCGTAGAAAGTACTATGTACCAAGCCCCAATAGTCTATGGCATATAGATTCGGGACATAAATTAATAACGTACAAGCTAATAACACATGTCTGTATTGACGGGAAGACAAGGCTAATCTTGTATGTTGCTTGTTGTAGTGATAACAAGGCGGAAACAGTCCTTTCTTTGTTTCAAAATGCGGCACACGAGTGGGGGTTACCCTCTCGAGTACGTTGTGACTATGGTATGGAGAATAACCATGTTGCTGCTTACATGATAGAACATCGAGGACCAGGTAGAGGTAGCATCATTACTGGCTCATCTGTCCACAACTCAAGAGTTGAGAGAATACATCGTGATGTTTATTCTGGAGTGTTAACTTTTTATGCCTGTATTTTTGAAGAGCTAGAGGATGAAGGTATTCTTGATGTCTTAAACGATGTGCACATACTTAGTCTTCACCACATCTACATTCCCAGAATTGAAAAGTCTTTGCAGGAACTTGTCAGCCAAATGAATCATCGTCCAGTTTCAACTGAAAGAAATCAGTCGCCCTTACAAATGTGAGAGAAGGGTATGCTGGAGAACTTGCATTCTGGGCACACTGCATTGCAACTGAGTGAATCGGAAATTGAGAGGTTTGGAGTAGATCCAGATGGTGTGCTTGCGGTGGAAGACACCGATTATCAAGTGGACATTTCTCCACCATCTGTCAGCCTTTCAGAGGCACAGGTCACACAGCTTCCACTTCCTTTGGTTAATGATGGAAGCAATGGAAAAGATCTTTATTTACAGTGTATTGAAGTTGTCAACAATTTTCTTACTTCAAATTGAGTCCCTTGAAGTCTGAAAATATTAGTGAAACTGCAGATCGTCGCACATGGTTTATTTTTATTTAAATACCAACGTTGAAACTCAGGTTACATGAATAAACCTGTAAGAAAAATATCAAAACGATGCCAATATAGTTGTGAAACTCTAGGTGTCTCAGCACAGTTTATTTCTATGAAAATACCAACATTTAAACTCGGGTTACATGATTGAATATACCTCTAATTAAAGACAAATGTCAAAATGGTAAATTCAGCCTCAAAAAATTGTAACTATAAAAGATTTTCAAAAACCTCAACTAAACTGAAACCTGCACTTTTTCGCATTGACAGTAGTGTAACCAGTTGAACTTGCTGGCTTGCAAGTTTCACTTCTCTAGGTAAGATGAACTCCACTGATGGCTGAAGCATGAAACCAAGGACAGGCTCTTCTGCTGATCCAGTAGCAAACTGGAGAATGTGACTCAAAGCAAGAGTTGTACGGCCACACACTCTTCTTGAAGCTGCTACTTCTCGCACATATTTCACGAACATAGTGATAGACTTCTTTTTCCTTTTTAAGTGCATTTGACCCCTCCTCAGAAAAGTTGGGTTTCAAAATGTGTAAAAGCATTTGCACAGACATTTTATTTTGTGCTGGAGGTCTCAGGAGATACACCAGCGATGGTAGCTGCTGAAGGGTGGAAAGAATTCCAAGATCTTCAAGGCCTCGCTGAATTTGTCGAACACAGGGGTCACAACATTCTGCTGACAAAATTTGCTGCAGAATGCTTTCCTCCACAAACACAGGTAATTGGCCATTTTGAAGAAGGGCAATGGCCATCATAATGCCTACATAGTAGTAGTCGAGTGACAGCAATGGCCGCAAACCATGGTCAAAGTATTTTTCCTTCATTACACGGTTTATTAATCAAATCCACTCTTTTCGTGGTCCACCAAGATCAACTGATTCCTCACCTATGAAGTCCACTTGAAATGTAACTTTGTAGTCTGTGATGTACTCCAATTCACTAAAAGTTGTATTCAAAATGTTTTCCCTATCAATAGTGATGTAGTTGGTGGGTCCTTCAACTGTTTCTTCAGAAGATGTCACTTCTAAAGCTCTGCCAGTCACTATTTCGCTTTGTAGAAATTTAAGGACCTCTACCGGGCTTGTCAGACCCCGCTCTTTTACTTTCCTGATAACTGAGTGAATATCAAAGGGACTGGTGTGTAACTAATTGTCAGCTGACTGGATGTCTAATGGACTGGCTTGTTCCTGACTGTTATCACTTATATTAGAAAGATGATCACTAAGGCTACTACTTACTCCACAGTCACTCGACAGAGTCTGTTGCGTCAAATCTATAAGCAAATCATCTCGACTGTTTGAATCTGTTGGAGACACGGGTTCCCCAAAATCAAATACCGGACGTTCAAGTTCTCTGTCACTTGGATCACTGACAGAAGGCAGTTCTTCTAGCAGTCTTAAATATAAGTTCCCAGAGGGAGCAATAGACTTGAGCAGCAGCTTGGCATCAATTCCTTCCCCCTCGGAAGAGTCGGACTCAACAAAGTGCCCCTTGCATTCTTTACGATTTCAAACAACATTTCCTCCATTTCACCAGTCAGTAAGGTCGACAACTCTCGATGTAGTTGTTTCGCATCCCACTTCCTATTTATATCGAAGCCTGATATGACTCGACCAGATCGTTCTAGTTCAGGCTTTTCACACTTTGTTGGAATTTTTTCCCGTCCAATTTCTACTATAATGACATCCTTAGAAACTACCTCGGATGACAACGGCCGACCAGCAGGCCACCTGACCGGATACGGTCGCGACGTATATCTCTCGTACCTTCCTGAAACTCCTCTCCGTCTAGAAGTTGTGGGAAATCTCCTTCGTAATTCTTATAAGCATTACTTCCCTGATTACTTTGGCCGTCTGTAGAAACTGCCGAACACGTGGAAGATCGTTCCAACGAGACAGAATTAGTCACAGTTCCACTTGATGGGGAAGGAACTGCCGTATCATTACCAGACCTAGTTGGGGATCTTTCTTCAACCAACGATGCCAGTTGATTTATCCTCTGAATCGCGTTTTCCGCAATTGCTCGCACCGATTCGACCGACCGATTCCGCTGGTCCGCCATTTTGGTTTTGACAAAGCACATGACAAGAACACCCCCGCAAAGGCTTCTGGCGAAAAAAGAGAAAATAATTCTGCACAACCATAGAATTATTTCCACTACCCATGAAAAATAATTCAGTGCAATTCATTGCAACGAAAAAATAACTCTAAAAACGAAGTGACTGGTTAAAAGAGAAAAATAAATTCGATTCTAAAAGATAATTACCGATTAGGAAAAAATTAATGTTCGTTTAACAAAAATAATTCCAACACACGCAAAAACTAATTCGTAGGGGTTTTGTTAAGGAAAATAAAACAAATAAATAATTCTAGATATAGAAAATATTAATACTTAACATATGAAAAATAAATTCCTCTACAAGTAAAAAATAAATGTTGAATTTTGACCAGAACGGGCCTTCATACAACAGTCTTTAAAACAAATATAAATTACGTCAGCTAAAAATGTCTTAATTTTGAATACGATAAAAGATAAATCCCAAACGATATTACATCTGGCCTTTTACTTTGTCACTGTATTTTACACCCAATAAGTGTCACAAACCTTCGAGAAAAAGAAGAAATTATTGTATGGAAATGAGAAAAATAAAACAAAACAAAACGATAAACATCTTGCATTGAACCTGCTGTGGTAGCAGTGGACAGGCGATTTTATTGCTGTTTGCAGTTTGGTAATTTTGAAAAATGAAAACATTGCGAGAACATTGAAAAGCAACTGGTTGATAAGAAAAATAAACAACAATTGAAAGAACCCGCTTTCATCTCGCCTGCATCTTTTATTTGTTCATCGAGATGACGTCTTGATTTCTCATAAACCAGCATCCTCTTGTATTCTTGCAGCACAAACAGCTTTACCAGTAGAATGTAGATCCATGGAATTTAAAGCATATAAATTTCTCTGTTCGTGTCAAAACTAATACTTTCAATAACCGTAATAGAGTCTTGTATCTTGTCACAAACATTTTGAAAACGCGTTGTCAACTCTTCCACTGATAAAGGCATTGTGATAATAATATATGGTTTCATCAGATATTTTATCAGATATTTTATTTTTTTTATTTTTATTATCAGCTGGTAAATTTATGGGGAAAATTCTGATTGGCTAAGAAAAATCACACGACTGACTCATGACCTTGAACACAATAGGGTAAGTCCAGACCTATAAGCGGGGAACCCCCATTCTTTGTTTCCGAGAATTTATCATGCTACGGTGATTTCGCAGTGAATATTCAATTTTAAAAACATAATAGTTTCCATTTCATGGCAACTATAAAACGAGATCAATTTTTGGATCCATCATTTTGGAGCTCAAAATGGAAAAAATGCGCTGATACCCTCAACTCCTTCCACTGGTAAAGCGTACGACAATTTGAAATTCTCTTAGAATAATTCCAGTTACTGACGGCGAAAAGTTCTTTTTTTCGCTTGACTCTTCGTTTTTTAACTTTCGGCAACTGGATGTCGTTTAGTTGTTTGAAATGCCCTGCTTCCGGACGGCAACGCTTTTCCATGATGCTGAGATGTGAGAAATGATGATTATATTCAAATTGTCAATGGGTTTTTATCTGTTTATTTTTAGTTGTCATGACTACGAGATGACACAATAAAAGCCTCTAAAAGTGCCGCAAGTCTTCGGTTCGCGAGCGCTATAATAAGCAGTAATTAAGCATTCAACGTCGTTTAACTCATTTCTGTCCGCTATTTTGTACATGTTTTTCTGTAATTTTCGAGTCGATCTGTTTATTCCAAATAAGGGGTTGCCATGGAGATTTCGCTGGTCCACAACATCGAAGGCTCTATCTTTCATGTCACGCTTGTCACGCTAGCTGTCGTTTATTTCTAAACGATCAGTGCAGCTACAATTCGTTACTTATTTGATTGATAAGTGTGTTTTTCGAGCCATTTTCCACCTCAGAAGCCCCCTGCCTGGCATTTTAAAGCTGGGTTGATGGGTAGAGGCAATCCTTTGAAAGAAAACAGAGGTGAGAAGCATTTTCACACGAAGTGGGCCTTTCAAAGTATTCGAGCGAGTGGTGGCAATTCACGGAGTGAAGTTGTGTCTTTAGTCGTTTTGTGAGTGGATTCCGGGACCTGGCATGACAATTTTGGCAAGTTTTGACTTGTAAATAATGCAATCGGTGCAATATTTTGTCAGCAGAACCGGGTGGCTCGACACGGTTTTAAAAAATATCTGAAATGAAAATTGGCGGACCTCCATGTCACCGTTACGCAAGACAGTCCCAGAATTCCAAACGCGAACATTACAGACCGTGAGAGCATCGCGCTAAGAAAGTGAGTAGGAAAATGTGGAATAGATTGCAAGAAGTGGAGTCGAAGTTTTCTGCCAACGTAGACTTTAAGCTCAAGAGGGTTTTTTGCCCTAGACACTGCCAGACAAAGTTGCATATTGTTTGGTGTTGTCCGAGGGCGTTGTAAGGCAACATGTTTTGTTTGCAACAGAATAAACGGTCATATTCCATGAAAATTGGGAGTTTTAGGGTGGCAAAGTCTAAAACCTTGAGCATTTGGCAATAACAATGGCTCATTTCAACCTTAGACCGGGATTTGGGAAAGTTGCAGGTATTTCAAAGCATGGGTCGATATAGACCCGTAACTGCAGAGCGTGACGGAAATGAGTGTAAAAAAATTATGAAAGACATGGCAATTGAAGATTGATTCTTTTCCATTCCACGAGTTGTTCGTAAATATAAATTTCCCTTTGTCAGTTCTAAGTTCGTTCGATTACGACAAATACTCCTATTGAAGAAAAGTGTTCTAAAATAATCAGTGTTCTGGCATTTCATATATATTTTGAAAAAATTATATGTTTTTAAACACTTTGTGGGTGTCATGTGTTGTTTAGAATTGACTAATTTGCTGACATTTCCTAATACAACAAACATCTACATTGATGCTGTAAACGCGATACGTTTGCAACTGAATCAAGGAAATCGGTTTACTTTTTTGTGCTGCATATAAAAGTTAACGTAACAGCAATGCCAACACTTACCTGCTGTGAGATCTACTTGGTACGACTGAACCTGAATTGTTTTCAGCTAGTTTTTTTGTTTCTAAAAAATGGAACAGAAAAATACACTCTGATTCAGACAACTCATTACATTTATGATATTTGCAGAATGTACAACTCGAAATGTTTTAGGGTGGAATTCCAAAAGAATATTTACCTGGCTGTAAAAGCGCTCTGTAATACCTGCTAACAGTAGTGTTCGAGGTTAAAATGATTGAGTAAAGCAAGGGAAGGCGTTTATATATATAATCACAACAGGAATTACACTTCATTAGGTTGCTCGTTTCAAACTTTCCCTTATTCGGGTGTAGCAATTAAGGAATGTTGTGAGTTTTGTTTTTATTCCTTGTTGTTTCGCATCAGTGTGTTTATGTTCGTGACCAAGGCTGTCGATTAGATTCAAATGGCCAAGGCCAACCATTTCGGAACAAAACCCCCATCTAGAGGACAAAAGATTTGTCACATGTTTGAGCTTTGGCTATAATTATTGTGAGATGGCCCTGTAGATTATAAGGACATGCAGCAACATGCCCTGCAAAGTTTGACACTCTGGAAAGTGCTACAGCGGGTTTGAATTTTCCAAACGTGAACAAATCTTGAAACTTACTAAACAATCGATCTGTCCTTAGAACTTTTATCCGAAGTGCCATCTTGCGGCTGAATTCGGCAGTTCTTCTAAATTGGGTAATTTCTTGGTAGCGTTTTTGGGACAACAAACGTCTATTTTGAGGTGAAATTTTGCTTTATATGAAGCTTTTAGGTAAACAAACAGTAAATCACACTATACACTGTTGAGGGCGACAATGGCTGATGTGTTTTAGTCTATCAAAGATGATCTATGTAGTACGATAGTTTTACAAAATGAGTATTAATAATCGATTTCTCCGCTGGTAATCTATGTGCAAGTTGCTACAAAAACTGCGAAGTTATTTTTCACATTTCACATTAAAATTCATCTTGAGCTCTCTATTGGGGTGTCACGCCTCCAGGCGTCTTGTTCTATGTATGCTCATCGTCGATTTCTATCCTTATCACCAACAACAAACTATCATTTATCGTGTAATTCATGGACACCTTTTAAATGTCGTTGTTATCTCCTTGGCTACCCCCTAACCTCTTGCAGACAACTGCCATTTTGAACCAAGTCGAACGCACTCCCTAATCTGTGATTACTCCTAGATATAAATCATATCTGTAGAAAGCCTTTATAGGCCGGGTACAGAAACCATTGATGCCAGTTGGAGTTGTCGTGAAATGTTCCGGTTATAGAATTTACAATTTTGCTGCGCAGATGTAAAATTCCTGAATGCGAATACTAATGCGCGGCCAGAATCAACGTCTCCATACTGTACTAATGCATTGTATTGTAAAGTAGACTTGCCACAAGTCCACCTCTCGATTCTCACAGCAGAAAAGCCGAGAGGAGCGAGCTTTTCAGGCCGCGATGCGGCTGAGCGAGCGACGAAATTAAAAAGGACGAAGGACTTTTTCGAAAGTCTAATTGTAAAGCAGCGATGGAAGTCAGGGAAATGATCGGCGATGAGATCAGACGAGATACTACCGTATGATCTATACATACATCTATGTTATCGTTCGAATAAATTTCGCATTTAACGACTGACTCGCCATCAGGCGAGTACATATATAGTTATAGTTATATCAACACGGAATATAAACAGAAAATTGAGGTCATTCAGCTGTAGGATGATTTCATCCGAATGAGATTTGCTCGATTCTTGACCGACATGTGCCCCAGTGACCATACATTTAACTGAAAAATGTGATCTTTTTACTTACCAAACGCACGACGCTCGCTTCCAACTCAAAGTACTTTGAAAATGCAGGTGAACTGTGGAGCAGGGAAGCGAGGCACAACAACACCAAAGAAAGCCTGCGGATTTGATGTCCAATTATGGTAAACTGAAATATAATGATCATCCCCCCCCCCCCGCAGCGTAATGTAAACAGGAAGTTTTACAATATTCATGTCACGTAGCTCTGCCCCAAAATGAAACGAATCCAGGAGCAACCTCGTTCCCAGGGTGTTTCTCCGGTTGATTACAGGGTGTAATTGGCTCCTGTCGTACGAATATCATTGATTCCACGTGGAGTCGTATGGTCGTTCCTTGTTCATCACTACAGGAGATGGTACACCTTTTGCCCTTCATAACCAAGAAATACATTTTCCTTTCTGTTAAAAATTCAGTCATTAAAACAAATGTGTAGTCTTTGTTGTAAAATGAAGAAACATTTCAAATTTTTCGTGTTCAATAACAAATTTTACAAAGTGGAGAATATTCATTAATGTCAGAATATAGTTTCAATTTAATGGTAACAACAACCTTTTAAGAGAATAGACAAACATTTCCCGCATCCTAATGTTCTTGAACGAGAAAAGAAATTCATTTGTAACAGAGGTATAGTGTACTGTAACTGTAACTGTAACAGTAGTTAACAAGTTTTTCTTTTATCCTCTTTTTCTCATATGCTCCCCGTTCAGACATCGCAGTATATTGACCTAAACCAATGAGCACATTTCTGGTTGTTGTTGTGTTCGTATTTCTTTCCCCTACTCTTAAAAGAATTTTTTAACCGGTAATCTCCTAGAGGAATCCCCTGCCGTCTTGCTTTTCCCGATCAGTAAGCTGTTGCTGAACTGCATGTCGTGAAATTTTAGCCTTTATTGCCGCTTTGAGCGCACTGGCAGCTTGTTCCATTATGTCAAGGAAAGGAGCCGTATAGGCTGCATGGCAGTATCTCCAGCTCTGTATTGGCTGCTGGATTAATATAACAGCATCACGATGGGCGGGAGCTCCATGGTATGCTCGTTTGGAATACGGTTGCGACTCACTCTGTGTTTCATTTCTGTGAAGAAAGCTTGCACATGTACGTCTTCGTTTTCAAATTTCCGCGCCTCTTACAATCCATAGGGAAATTGGTGAGTAACTGCTCAACAAAATTTCTTTCGTAATTGAGATTTTATTCGCACAATCAAACATCAACCCAATGCAAATGACTCTTCAAAGCCACTAAAGAATGTTGTTTTCGATAAAACGCTTTTTAAATTGGTCTTAATGAATCTTCTACTCGATGCAAAAATCCTTAATAAGTATGCCACAAATTGAGATGCTTCTTTTCTTAGTTAAACTGGTTATTCATTTTCTTTCTTGACCTATCTTTTCGCACTGATGAAAATTTATTTCTTGGTAATGAAGGGCAAAAGGTGTAATTAATTGTAGAATAAAGACACGGACGTTCAAGTTTGGAACGTTGAATCTTTAAACGGGGAGTGGGGGGGGGGGGGGGTGTAAAAAACAAGCAAGGCTGGTTACACGGCGAGGAATATATATATATTTAAACCAATATTTCGGGAGGCACAGCCTTCCTTCATCAGGGTGTTACATATTATGACCCTTGATTTACACAAGTGTTTTATTGGGACAGACCGTCCTTAGGGACTGTGCAATAATTATCTGGAGGGGGGGGGGGTTCTAAAATTAGCAAAGTAGGCCTTAAAATAAATTTGCACCCCCCCCCCCCCTGAATTAAAGTTAAAATAACTTCTTGTCCACCCCCGTCTAGAGGGAAGATTACTTTCAACCCCCCCTCCCCAACCTCCGATCCTCCCTACATCCCTCTTTACCTTTACACGACTTCTGGTATGTCTGCATCATCTAAAATAAAAATTGGAAGCTGCGCTCCACATAATCGTCGCCTGATGAACCACCTCCATACTCGATTGACTCCTCCTCAGAATCACTTGAGGTATCATCATGAGAACTGGAGGGCATGTTTTCATCATCATCTTCGATGTCTTCATCAAATGTTCTTGCTACAGAACCATCTGCATGCTTAAGTATTCGCTCAACTAATTGTGCCTTGTTTCCAGATACCATTAGACCTTCTTGCCTTAGATAGAGCCGAAGTTGCTCGTTAGTCAGTCTTTCAACATCGTCTCTGCTCTCCCAACAAATATCTTCTGGAATAGTGTTTTCTTTCCAGATTTCTTTTGTCTGCTTTTAGAGCCAAGAATTCAAGGTGCTGAAGATATCTTCTGCAAGAACTTTCGTCGATGTTAAGCTTTAAGCATGCTTGCCGTATGGCCTGGTTATCAGAAGAGGTCACTTTCTTTTCAACAAACATCTTCACTTGTACCCTAGGAAGGATACTGTCAACCTCGCTTGGAGCCAAACGAGGTTCTTGAATATATGTTTAATATTGTTGAGATAAACTGTTCATTTTTAGTACAAGGTTTTGAAGCTGTTAATATTAATATTTCTTAAAAGATTCCAAAAATTGATTTTGATTAGCTTACATGTAATATACATTATCTTGAGTCCTTGGATTGAGATCAGACCTCTCAGTTTAACTTCTAACCCCCCTACAAATGTTTAAGAAATTACATCTTACCCCCCCCCTACCCTGCGCTTTGGTTTAAGTTCAGGCCCCCCCTATTAATCTTAGACCCCCCCCTCCAGATAATTATTGCACAGTCCCTTATGTCGGTTTTCTCTTTTACCCTATTTTGAAAACTCTGCCAATAAATAATACATCACCAGGTGGGCTCCTGACATCAATGCATTTATCATTGGCTTTCACGGGGGCTGACCCCTGGGATACCCCGAGGATTTGTTTTAAGGGTGAAAAAACGGGCTACTAAAGCCCCATGATATTGGGTAAAAGCAGACTAAATCCATCACCCCCGGGGCAGAGACGCTATCGAAAGCGGTATTCGAACACTCTGCGGTCATTCAGTTTCCTCAAGAGAGCGAAGTAAAGGGGTCAAAATGCATCAACGCTTCTACAGCGTGGAAGGCTTGAATTCATGAGAAATTCCACCGGGCTTATCACTGAGGCAGTGACGTTAATGCAGCGAGCTGAGTCCACCTTTGCGACTCATTTGTAGTCATTAGAATGTCGGGGACCATCACATCATCGTTTGCTGATAAACGTTTATTATCTTTGCTTTAAAATTTGTCTGAAGCGTGGTGTTTTTTGAAGGAAAACTTATATTTATAGTTGAGAGGCACTGCACTAGCCTAGTGGTTGTGTTTTCTTCTAATTTGTGTGAAAACCAAGCGGTGAGTAATTTTTTCCCTGTTTACCTTCATTTGACTTCAAGGTCGTCGCTCGAAAAAAATTTACCCTTTTTCAGCTTTAAAGGGACATGCTAAGTTAAGATCGGCAACATGTTGAGGTATGTTCGTATGTTGGAGAGAAAAAAATTATTTGTGTGTGATCAGCGCTTGTACTACATGGAGTGTTTCCGGTCACACTTTACTGAACTCAGCTGTCAGTAAACAGACACAGCATAAATTTTGGCTTCTTTTACATCTTGTACTCCAAATATTCGTGTGAGAAATACTGCACATGTCACAATCGACCTGAACAAATTTTCCCGCACACATCCAGTAGAGTTTGCCCCGCGTGAAAAGGTTTGCCGAAATTTTGAATCTTAAAAAGACCTCAAGACAGTGTGCAACACCGCTGACAAAGCACGTTGTGTAAAACCACTGAAAATTCATTGGAAACCCCGCCAAAAAATCCTAACTCGAAAATCCAACTCGAAATCCTAACTCGAAAATCCAACTCGAGATCCTAACTCGGTAAATAGGCAACCTCCCAGCGATTTTCGCGTTCGTTACCAAACATGTACAATACTCTATCCTAGGCCTAGATACAAATATCGCAAAAAATGTTCTAAATTTCTTTCTAGAAATTCTCATAAAATTCCTAAATTTCTTAAAAAATCTTCTAAATTTCTCAGAAATATCATTTTTTTCTAATGTTAATTTGACCCATTTTTGGCTTTATATCAATTAAAGAAATGAAAAAAAAAAATACATTATCATTTGAATAGCAAAAGATGTATATTGCAGGGCTGGTTTATTTTAAGGTATAATAAGTAAATAAAAACATCTAAGCAACTGGATTTCATCAATTTCTTTTTATTAATTAAATATTGCAATTTGCCATAAGTGCTTTGCCAGAACACGGATCCCAGAACACAGCAATAAACAGTTATATGGTGCATCTTATTGTACTGCAGAATAAATCTGCTGAATTGGTAGTATCGCTGGCTCATAAAAGGAAAAGGGACCATTTTAAACCTGCCGAAAATCTGAACTATAGCTTGTGCAGACAGGGAAACACGAAAACAACTCGTAAAATTTAATATAAACCTTTTTTTTTGTTCTTATGAAGTATCTTTTTTGTGATAATCGCTCTAAATATCACATTTTTTTCTAAATTTCTCAACATTTTCTAAATTTCTCAAAAACTTCTAAATATCTCAAAAAATATCGCGATATTTGTATCTAGGCTTACTCTATCCCGCCGGGGAAATTGTTACTCCAAAGTCGACTTATCTCTTCCCATACCCCTGGGTGTCACGGGGGTGTCCTGGGAAAGCCAGTGATAAGTGCAATACGTAGAAGAAGCCATACACTGGTGATCAAAGCCGGGGGGGGGGTACTCCCTATAATGGCCTACACGGGAGGCTCCGCCCGAAAGGGGTATCTTTTTCACGCTTCAGGTATATGAAAGCGTAGCGATATCACGACTCTAAGTATACGAAAGGGTAGGGAAATCTGTCATTTAGGTATTTAAAAGGGCCTTTGATTAAAATATTTCGAACACGTTCCTTATGACTGTACTGTTCCAGTAGAAGGTATATGAAAGGGGTACCATTTGTCACTGGAAGGTGTACGAAAGGGGTACCTTTTCTGTCAAAAATAGTATATAAAGGGTAAGGGGTCGGACCTCGGGGCCGAGCTTCCCCGTATAAATTTTTTTCAGTGCCCCTCCCCACCCCGGGATCAAAGAACCTCCTCTTCAAGCCTCAGACCTCAGCCGTACCCGACTGCCTGTCAGAGTGATCCTGGGGCCGGTTCCTGAAAGCTGTAATCACCTTATTCCAGGACTACCTTTTGGAGTAAGGCAGATTTATCCCTGGAATAGAGTTATTACACCTTTGAGGAACAGGCCCCTGGATAAAAACAGAATTGTTATTTTAGCTGATGATGTTTTTCCCGCTACAGCGCGCCCATTCATTGGCTAGTTCATGGTCATATGGCATCTTACAATGAAACTGTCTCCCGCCAAATGCCATGAGCGGGCAACATTGCGAAAACCATGACGTTAAATAGGCCTAGACACAAAAAGCCGGATTTTTTCTAGGAGTTTTAGAGCATCAGGAGATTTTTAGAAATTTTCGAGACTTTTAGAAAAAAAAAAAAGGATTTGTGGGGGATTTTTAGATGATTTTGAAGAAAAATTGTTCTATTTTCTTTGCCGCTTTCTTTAAAATTTGAAATGATATCAGTTGTCACAATCAGTTTACTAATTGGTGACTGCTAGACTGCAATCCAATTGTGTAACGGTTTTTCCTATTCCTAATGAATCATTCCAAGGGAAGTAAGTTTCAAACATGGCGGAGGAGCCCTTACTGAAGCTTCAGTGAGTTCAATTTCTATTAAAGATGACGTAGAGCCCAGTGTTTCTCGAGAAAGACCGGTAGTATCGATGCTTAAAGCACCCAGAGAAATACAGAGTTTTAGAAAATTTTGGGATATTTAGGGATTTTTAAAACATTTTATGGGATATTTAGAGATTTTTGGAGGGATTTTTAGGGCAAAAACTGGGAATTTCTGGATAGATTTTTAGAGCATTTTTCGGGATATTTGTGTCTAGGCCTAACGTCAAATGGGAAACAGTTTACTGTTACCCTTGAACGCTGTTGCATATGATCAGAGCGTGCAGTTGAAGGTGGCCTGATCGGCCTGATGTTGTCGCTGGAATCTCAGCGCCTTCGTTGTTTTTATCAAGCATTTGTTTTGCTGTATAACAAATCACTTAATGACTGGTCCATTGGGGAACAGCGAATGTTGTTTCCCTCGAATCTCAATGTTTACCTCGACTTTGTCTCGGGAAACATTGAGATTCTCGTGAAACAAAATTCACTGTTCCTCTCGGGACGACCCTCGGGACCAGTCGTCGACCAGTCATTTGTGTAGGCAAGTCCCAGTCTTTCGCAAAACATTGCTTTCAAGATGGACGACCTTTGTTGCGACCTTGACCGGCTCACTCTTGAATTTTTCGACAATCTGGAGCTACTTCGCGAGAAGAGAGAGTCCCTGAATGCTGCAATAAGAGATGGACGTACATTTAAACTTGTCAAAAGCACGTTATTCAATGGGGAATAAGTCGGTGGGTGCCTTGCAGTACAGTCATAAAATGGACTATGCTTTGTATCACGTCGATGCGTACGTCTGTTCAAAAGAACAGTTCAAAATGACTTTTCTGGCGTTTATGCTGCAAAAATCTTTGGCTGGGAAAGCTGTAGAATCATCAAAGACAGTTTCTGATGCTAGTGATCAAGAGAAAAACGTGCTTAGGAGAAGAAAACCTCAGAAGTCAGGCGGTCTTTCGGAGAACAGTGATGAAATTACCGGAATTGAGGAGTTGAGTCTCTCCGAAGAGGATAAATTGACATCGGATGGCTTGAGCAATGGGTGTGTTCAAGATCCAATAAAATGGTTTGGAATTCTGGTTCCTGGGTAATTGAGACCGGGACAGAGGAACTTTCAGAGCGCCATTGAACTGAGCTGCGAGGTGGTGAATTTTGAAGCCAAGCAGTGTAACATAATGGAAAAATTCAAGGCTTTGAAAAGTCGCAAAGCAAAGCTCACTGTAGAGGAGTGTAAAACGTCACAAGAGATCGAAACTTGACAGTTTATTTCTAGAGCTTAAAGCAGGATAACTCTTGTAACAAAATGATAGAACATCTGGGTTTAAATGTATTGCAGTACGCGTACGTAGTCGAAATTTGCCTGAGATATTTATTAGTGTTCAGGTACCAGAAATCAGAGGATGAGAGGAGGGTTCTAGAAAGTAAAGAACATTCCCAGAAATAAATTACAGCGTCAATTTCAGTGATTGCAATGATTCAGACAGAGACCATAGCTAAGGGCACGTTTTTTTTATCCACAATTCTGGAATTAGAATGGTTGGTACGGAATGTGTGGAATACATTCTGTTCATTCTGCCCGTGGGAGCAGAATGGATGGAATGGCGTTCTGTTCATTCCGGAATAGGAATGCGGAATAGAAAAATGCGCACATTTTACATTCTGGCCATTCTCATTTCAGAATTGTGAATAAAAAAACGTGCCCTTAATTTCACAACTGCATGCTTACTGCAACCTTTCTCAAACCTCTGTTATTGTACTATCGATAGCACAAGACAAAGGATAGCATAGACTTGCCACAAGTCGACCTTGACAACAAAGGAAATAGGAGACGTCTGCATGCAGGCTACAAAGTGGCTGAGCAAGCGACAGACACAAGAGGTCGACTTGTCTCGCTTGAAGGGTTTTCATTTGCGTTTCGCGCCAAACATGGGGAGTGGCGTGACTTACATTTAGAAGAAGAGCATCAGTTATCGCTTTTGCAGTAGCCTGCATGACAGGCGCTTTTTGAGCCAAGCGGGGCGAACGCGATATTTCGCGCGGAGCGCGACATGAGCGCGAAGCGCGAGACGAGGGGAAGAGAAAAATAAAGCGCCTGTTCGCAGTCCATTGGCCATGTTCTAAACGAGTGAGGGCCTGGGAATGAGTTTTAAAATTTATCGATTGGAAAAAAATTGTTGACATTGCATGAAAGAGCATCTCAAAATTGGACACCTTGCCAACTTTGGCAATGTTCAGTTGAATTGGAGCTGAAACAAAAGCTTTTGATAGTTTTGAAAATTAGAGACTTTGTATGGTTTGGAGGGACACACTTCTGAAAAAGAGACATTTGTATGGGATTTTTTAAAGATCTACATGCATGTCAACTGGCGACTTTTTGACCAAACATAGTCAAACTTGCTGAAAGTACTTATTTTGAGAGGTCCTTTCATATGAGAATCGATTTAGTTCAATGCCATTGATTTTCAATGAAGTTTGAATTCGTTCCCAGGCCCTTACTCGTTTAGAACATGGCCAATTGTTCTTGCTGTTCCACCGATGCTCGACCGTCCATTAGGTAGACGGTCATGCTGATTGGTCAATTAGTACCACGTGATGATGACGTAGCGTGATCAATATGAGTAAACAAAAATGGCGGCCTTGAGTTTGGAAGAAGCGATAGAAAGTGCCCTCGAAAGTTTTCACAATATCGATTGTTTAAAGGATGAACAGAAGAAATGTATCGCAGCACTGCTACAGAAGAAAGACGTGTTGGGTTTGTTACCAACAGGATTTGGTAAAAGCTTAATTTTCCAACTATATCCGCGAATCTTCGAGTTGGTGAGCGGCAGAAAAAATTGTCACGTTATCATTGTTAGCGCGTTGAATGCTATAACAGAAGAGCAGGTTCAGGAACTTGCCGACATAGGCATATCAGCCGTAGCTGTTGGCGATAGCCGTGAAACGGATGAAAATATACTAAGGGGCGAATACAAGTTGGTGTTTGGTAGTGCAGAAATGTGGCTGAGGAAGACCTGGATAAATAACTTCAAGAAGTCCGCCCTGAGAAACAATGTGGAGCTCATCGTTGTAGATGAAGCTCACGTTGCTCAAAGTTGGTTTGTATTCCGTATTTCCTTTTTATTGTAATTTCCGCCACACAGTAGGCTTAAGTTCAATACACGACATTGAAAACCTGAGATGTATGTATGTCGGTGTCGATCAATTAACTTTTTGGTTGTAATTTGTGGAGAAAAAATTATCAGACTTGTTAAGCTAAAGCATGGTTGCAGTACTGTAATACACTAGAGTGATCTTACAACTACTGTTTTCTTTTGTCTGCTTATGTTTGGTTTAAAATCAGCCTACTGCTATGCACTATTTGACACAACACTTTACAATGTATTAAGTGGAGTAAAGTTGTTTTTAATAATAATATTAATAACGATTTATTGACAGTTGGTTAACTGACTCAGAGAAATCTGTTCTCAGTAAGGGCCTTAATTTTGTTCCAATTGCGAAACGTATCAACGAATTTTCAGTCAAGCAAGACGACGAAAAATTCCTTCGCCGCATTCAGTTAAAAGCTTTTTTCCACGACAAAGAAGATGATTCTAACACCTCTGACAAAGATATTTTTGAAACACTTCACTTCGTGTTCGCAAATCAAAATGGACTGCCCCAGAGGGCCAGTTCGCCTCTTTAGATTTTTTCATCAAAAAATGCCGTCGTGACGTTCAAAAACTAAAATTCAATTGTGACATCAAATTTTCCAACCTTTCTTCGGAAGACTGGGCGGCGCTCAAAAATCTTAGCAAGCGGAAAGATATAATTGTCAAATCGGCCGACAAAGGCGGCGCGGTAGTTGTTTGGCGGTCCGACCTTAATAAAGAAGAAGCTTTGCGGCAACTTTCTGACACCTCCTTTTATGCTAAAGTCGAGAAAGATCTCACTTCCACCAAGCAAAAAATTGTCAAAGACACGATTCAGGACCTAATAGTCAAACAAGAATTGCCGGCTACCACTACTAATCTCATCATCACTACTCGGAGAACCTCGTGCATTTACTTTTCACCCAAAATCCACATACCTAACAACCCAGGTCGACCTATCGTTTCTGCCTGTAGTTGCCCTACCGAACTTATTTCTAGCTATTTAGACAAGATTATGGCGCCCATCGTCAAATCTTTGCCATCTTACATTAAAGACAGTCAACACGCACTTGAAATTTTCCGCGATTTCAATTTCACCGGCGAAGACAAACTAATTTTCCCTATGGATATTACATCTCTATACACTGTCATTCCAAACGGCGAAGGTCTTCAAGCACTTAAGTATTTTTTCGATCAACGCACCGTCAAGGAACCAAGCTCGGAAACGCTACTCCGCCTATGTGAACTAATTTTAACACTTAACTGTTTTTCTTTCGTTAACAACTATTACAAGCAATTTAATGGTGTAGCGATGGGCACAAAAATGGGACTAGCTACACCAATCGTTTTGTAGGTTACGTCGAGTACCAATTCTTCAATCAGTACAACGGTCCTAAACCTGAACTCTACGGTCGCTACACTGACGACTGTATCGGCGCAATTTCGTCTAGCAAGGAGGAAATCAATCAATTTATAACCGCCGTTAATTCCTTTCATCCGGCTCTAAAATATACCTGGGAAATTTCGGAAACTTCCCTTGCCTTTCTTGATATCAAAGTTTTTATCAGCGGCAACGGTTTATGTACCAGTGTGCACTACAAACCCACCGATTGTCGCAGTTATTTGTTGTATTCATCTTCACATTCATCTCATGTCAAAAACGCCATTCCCTATTCTCAATTTCTTAGACTTCGACGTCTATGTAGTGATGACTCTGATTTTTTCAACAAATCAGAGGAAATGTGCCAGTTCTTCGAGAAACGTGGCTATCCTGATTCTGTGGTTCAATCGGGCCATCACCGCGCCCAGCAGATTGATCAACAGTCAGCACTACAGACGTCACAAAAGGAAAAGAATGACAGAATTCCATTCACCCTCACATTTCACCCGCATAATAACCCAGTTAAAGCCATCATTCTTAATAACTTTAAGATACTGCGAAATGATCCAGAAACTGCTAGAATCTTTTCGCAACCACCGCTGATTTCATTCAAACGTGACAAAAATGGAGGTAAATTTCTAGTTAGAAGCGCATTCAAAACAACTGAACAGCCTTGCACTTTTAAATGCGCGCGCTCGCGATGCAAAACTTGTCCTTTCATTCAAAACACTGACAAAATATCGGGGCCTAAGCAATCTGTTAAGATCACTGATCGCTTCACGTGTATCTCCGCAAATGTTATCTATTGCATAACCTGCACATTATGCAAAAAGTTATACATCGGCGAAACAGGAAGACGACTAGGTGACGGATTCCGAGAACATCTTCGTGATGTTGAGAAAGATGACAAAGACGCATCCAAACCTGTCGCTCGGCATTTTAATCTCCCTAACCATTCCAAACAACACATGTCGATCTCCGGCCTTTCCCTACATCAAGGTACCACGGAAAGCCGTAAAAATCTCGAGCAAAAACTGATCTTTCAAATTGGCACTCTTAATCCCCACGGTATCAACGAGCGCTTTTCATTCAATTAATTTATTCCTGTTTTTCACGTTACCATGTTACCACCAATAGCGTAGCTCCATTTTCTGTATTTTAGCCATACACAACCCACAATTCCTCGATTCGCTCCGACGAAGGGCTAACGCTCGAAACGTCAGCTAATCGAATCCCTGTACGGTGGTCAATTAACATTATCAACTCCGTTGATAAACCAAATTTTCGTGTTTCACTCCCCCACCGACGCAGCACCACAGTTTCTTTAGAAACTAATCCCCTTTATCTACAGAGTAGCTCCACATCTGCCATACTACAGTGGAACCTCAATGTAACGAAGGGCCAAGGGACTGGCACAATATGTTCGTTATAATGAGATTCCGTTATATCGAGGTTCTTTTTCATAAATTCTACTATTACTGGGGCAAAGAATTTTTATTTTACCGAGGACTTCGTTATATAGAGGTTCGTTATACCGAGGTTCCACTGTAACTAAAAGAGTAAAAACTATTTACATAGTGCTATAGGTGTAGTGGTGTTATATGAAATTTATAATATCTTGTTTTCTTTTTGATTAAGGGGCCAGGCTCCTAACAAGAAAACAGCTTTTAGGGAAGCTTATGGGGACATTGCCTCAATAAGATCCTTTCTTAAACCAGGAACCCCTTTACTTGTGTGGATTGCCACTGTGGAACAGAGAAGAAGAGAAGCTCTCGTAAAGCTTCTTGGGATGCCTAAAGCAAGTGTGATTGATGCGTCAGTTAACAATGAAAATATACGGTTCTCTGCCAAGGATTTCAAGAAAAGGCTGAGTTGTTTCAATTGGCTTGTTGACAAGATCGGAACTAAACAGGAAGAAACTCCAAAGACTATTGTATTTGTAGGAGTATTAATGACATGTCAGTTGTATTGAGCTACCTACTCAAGAAACTGGGACACCTTGCTTATATAGATGAGAACAAGTCAAAAACTAAGTGTCTACTTGGAGTGTACCACAGCAACAGCCACGCTGAACTAAAGGAGCGAGTAAGAAAGTCTTTTAAGAATGATGATGGTCCCATCAGAGTAGTAATTGCCACCTCTGCACTTAGCCTAGGAGTGAACTTTAAAGACATAAGATATGTCATACACTATGGTCCTGCCTCAGATTTGCGTAGTCATTTGCAAGAAGCAGGCAGAGCAGGCAGGGACGACAAAGAGGCACATAATACCACGTTTTACCATGGTCAGCAGCTGCGTCTCTGTGACAAAAAATTAAAGCTTGCTTCAAAATGGACACTTGCCTTCGAGTGGCCCTTTTCAAGGATTTTGAGCGTGACATACAATCTCTCCCAGAAGGGCATCGCTGCTGCCACAGCTGCCACAGAATGTGCAAGTGTGGTGGCAACAAATGCAATGTTCAGATGCCAGCATTTGAAGGATCTACTTCTGATCAGGAGAGTGGATCAGGAAGAGCAAGAAGCATTACCACAGAAGATGAGAATGATTTAAGATCTGCACTGTTTGAAATCCAGGAAACACTTAATCAAAACATTTCATTTCCCATATTAGGGAATACTGTTATGGCAGATGGATTTTCTGATGGTGTCATTGAAGGTATTGTGAGTGAAGCCAGCCACAAAATTGATATTGAATATTTGATTGAAAATCATAGCATTACTTCAGTGCAACTTGCCAGAGACATTGTAGAAATATTTAGTAAACAGTTTGAAGACATATACGTTTCTGCTGATGCAATGTTTTGTCAACCCTTTGCCCAGGAGCAAAATTCATGTACAGCCACAGCTTGTTATACAGACATGCGTGATTTGTTCTGGTGTGACTACTTTGATTCATCCAATGATTCTGGAGAAGAGGAGGAGTGTCCTGTCAGTGAAGATGAATTTGATAATTTGCTTTTAAGCCTTTGAGCCCCAATGTAGATCTTATTTCATCTTGCGACACGGCTATACAATACAACAGGCAGCTCAAAAAGAAAGCAATAATGCACTTGTCATCGTCTTCCCCGAGAAGGGGGGGGGGGGGGGGGGACCTCGGGCTGATGTGGGGACTTTGCTAATTGTGCATTTCAAAGTTCTTGTATTTCCCCACCCGTGGGGGATTTTTTTCTTGCAAAGTCCCCAGTATTTGGCAAAGCCAAGCACCCAACTGGATTTGAAGATGCACTTCAGAACTTTATTTTGGTTCTTTGAACAGTTAGCAAACACTCGGACTTTGCATTCTGATGAAAATTGAACTTTAATTATTTTTTCTTGCATACTACATAAGCTGCTCGCAGTCTGGTGAAAATTTCAACTTTTCTTCCTGTCCTGAATTCCCCAGATTCCGTTTTAAATCTATCTGGACTGATGAAGAACAATCTAATAGATTATTTTGACTTGTGGTGAGCATCTCAGTCAAAGTCACAATAGGAAATGAGGCAGCCTTTTATATTTACTCGTACTTAGCATACCATGTTTTGATAAGATCTCGTGACCATGAAAAGAAGTCTCTATAATCAAGACCCTTCAGGATATCCCTTTCAAAATTTGGAAAAGCAGTATATCCTTCTCTACCTCGCTGAAAGCTAAATACATTTCCTTCAACAAGATCATTTACAATTTGGGATACTGCTTGCTGAGCTTCAACCAACTTGTGGGCCCCACTTTTGTTAACTAGCCTAACATCAAAGTCAACTGAATCTAGTACTTTCTGCATCATTGTCAGACACCTAGCAACTCTTTGGGCACTCTTGGCATTGATATTTCCTCCAAGCATTCTCAGACATGATGTCAGAATGTGGTTATAAAATTCCATCTTTAAATCAAGTGGGATGTTTTTGCCCTTTCCCCCTTTTCCGTTAAAAAAAGCGATTCCAGCAAAGATAGAAAGCTTCCCTTTCAGACAAAATTGCAAATACTTTACAAAGAAACAACAGCACTGTGTAAGCATATTTGTGTTTCTTGAATTTCTTGCATGAAAAACAAAAGTGACATGTTCATGCAATCCATCAGTCGTGCTGCATCTCCCTCTCTAATCGAGTCGTGAGTGTTCACCATCAGAAGACCATAAAACAGACGAGCCACATGGTAGTTGTACTTATAGTCCTCTGCTTCTTGCTCTTGGGGTTCCCCACTGACACTGGATGACTGCTCTGGGATGTTGTTGTGGGTTTTCCGTTCATGTCTAGACAAATAAAAATACCCAGAAAAATGAATGGATTTGTTTGCTTCCATATAAAATGTTTTCTCAAACAAAGTAATTTTTTGAACAAGTTAGTGTCTGTAATCTGAAGAGCATTTAATCTGATACTGTGTTAATAACTGCAATGCAACAGTGCCAATGATCATTTTATAACAAAACCTGGATGCTTCCTAAAAATACAAATAAATAATGCCAAGCTGAGTAGCCATGTATTTGCTACAAATGACTTAAACACCCATAAACACAATAAATTAGTTAATATGTTTCCAATACATAACTTGCCTGTTTCTACTAGCTTTGGTCTTGTAAAGGAGAACACAGTTGACATCTCTGCATTTGTAGCACCCTTCATCATCTCTTTCATCATTTGTTAACAGGTCAGGTGAAATGAAAGAGTGCTGGGAACATTCATGCCTACAAAAAATAATAGTAGACCAATTCTATTGAAAACCCCTAGTTATTTGTCATATGTAAGACAACATGAAATCATCCGAATTCTTACCAAATCTTTAACTGATCTCAGCTAACAGGGAATCCAGCAGATCAATTATTGCCAAATCACAACTTTTTGAAACTAGAATCATATTTTTTTGACATATAACCCTGCATCCAGTCATCAAAATCTGAAATACACAGTGCAGAAATAATACTACTACCTTGCATGGAAAGGAGGAAAGTTTAATAACAAAAGAATATTAATAAATTATTTATTGGTATAAACCAAGTTGCCCAACTTGACTCTCATGGGATGTAACATGAAGACTTCGTTGCATCCATCTACACGGCATGTGTACCCATACAGCCTCCCATGTTCCATGTAGGATATTCCTTAGCTTCATGTAGCTCAGATATGGTTTGTGTGTTGTCAGCAAAGAGGAATAAGTCCAGAAAGGCTGCAATCTCCTCATGCAACCAAGTTCTTTTTTGCACCTCTGTCCATTTTTTTGTAGATTCCGGAATTTTCCTTTTGCAGGGTACACCTATAAAAAGAACACAAACTGTTACCTTAGGAGAACTGTCCATAATGGGAGAGGGGGTAAATATAATCCAGGCTTTATGTGAGGTTTGGACCAATATGATTTGAGTGTTTGCTTAGGAGGGGTGTCTGGCTACGATAGGTGCAGTCCTCAGTTTAGAGGGCTTTGACTATATAACAGGCTTACTTTGTCTCAGACAGTTTGAGCAGGCACAATGCCTCTACTCAGCTCAAACCCCCCTAGATTAAATACGTTTTTTCTGTTAGGTTATAAAAAAGACTGCTAGTTATTTCAATCACTTTGAAACTGGTTATTACCGGTCCTTTGATTGCAATTACTGCATGAAAAGTAAGAAAAGTAGTGTATTTTATGTATAGTGTAAACAGACTGTGACTTGAAGAAATTTAATAAGCCCTCTCCCCTCTTCTCTTTATTTGTG
>JAEMWC010000201.1:0-5000 GCA_016490735.1 Pachyseris speciosa | reverse complement strand
GTAATTTAAAGATACCCCAGGTTTCAATAAAATTTGAAGTATGCAGCGAGTTGAAGTAGAGTAGGCGACGGTATTTAAGGAAAAGTAAAGAACCGTTATTTAATTACCTCATTTTAGGAAAAAAGTAGCCAACGCTTTTCGTCGGAGTCGGTGTTTATTGAAATCACTGATACCCAATGAACTAGTATGTAACCAGTCCTTTGAATTTTTTACAATCTACACCTGGCTGGTCAAATCTGATAGAATAATGGAAAGCACCCTCGGTACCAGAGGCTTGTGCATGTAGCTCATAGCTTGGCCTTTAAAAACACAATGACATACAAGAAAAGCTTCTGGTATCTAGGGTAATCAGTCTGGCATCTTCCATTGGCCTGGTGAGGTTGTGCTAAGAGTGAATAAGGTTTCTTGGGGAATGCCTCATTTTTCAGAACAATCCAATCTATTTCTTGGCAGCAGCTTGCTTTGCTTCTTCTGCTTTCACTTGTTCATGTTCTTTGATCAGTCCTTCAACTTCCACTGCTCCAAGAATCTTGATCCTTGTTGTGCCTTTCTCTCGAGTTAGGTGGAAAACTCAACTATCAAATGGAATGAAAAAGAGAAACTAAATTTGAAATGGTTACATTGAGGAAGGTAGTGCCTAACAATTGGTAAGTTCCCTGAATGGTCATTAATTTGGGGCTCATTTAAATTGCACTTGGTTTGGAGAAAGACTATGTAGAGTAAAGGACACCATGCTTGAACCATCTACCTTTTGACCTAAATGCCTCCTTGTGTCCTCTAAAAGGGACCTTTTCATCATAGTTTTAAACTGAAACAACTGCTGTAGGTAATTAACCCTTTCATCCCTAAGGGGGCTCCATTTGACAAATAAAATTGTCTGGCACCAGGCAGAGTAAAATTGATAAGTCACTCTTAGGGAGTAAAGGGTTAAGACTATGCCATCAATGTTTGAAAACTTCTGACCGCTTCCCCAGGACGTTTTGGGATTGCTGCATGGGCGATTTTCATCGGATTTAATGCAAGACCATGAGAGATCGAGCTTTGTTGTCGTACGATGTGTGATAATTTCACGTCGGTTTACTCTATGTTTGATCGGCTGATAAATGCTTCAGATTTCTAATTTGGTCGCGTCTAAATTGTTATTTGCTTTAGTCTCTTGTAACAAATCGTATTACTAAAAAAATATCGGCTCTAGCGCTTTGATACGTTTACAAATTCGCGAGAGAAAGAAGCACGCATGAGGATTAATTTTATTTGTCATCGTGGGACAGTTGCTCAATCGTGATTGGCTAGGATACGTATGAGTCAAACAATGGGAAAGGAATGTTGGCTTCGGGTAAGCAGGCGTTAGTGGGGAGGAGGTGAAATACGATTCGCCTAAAAACGACTGCATGGGAGGCTATGTACATCCCTGCATGACCGATTTTGACACTACGAGTTTTGCTTATGGCTCTCCTGTCCAACTTCTGCAGAAGACTGCTCACACCATGCAAAAATTGTATACAATGCCCTACATTCAACATTGCCTACGCCCACGACTGCAACATGGCCTTAAAACATGTTTTAAAAATGCTATGACATTTTTTGTGTTCTGTACATCTGCCGTGAGGACATCATACAGCTTAGGGTTTAATTTAGTCTCCCCAATTAGTAAAGCATCTGTGCTCGGCTAGAAATATTTGAGACTTTAAGTATTTATTATTATTATTTATTATTTAGTTAATGGGATTCATACATTGTATTGCAGCGGTGGCATAAGGCGAGTGCATGCTACAGTCCTAAGCAAAAATTAGACTGTCTAAATCAGCCTTATCAGTACGTGCCAGACCATAACTTACTACACTGTTATTTCCAATGCAAGTTGCCTTCCAGCCACTGTAATTACCACTAGGGTCACTCTGGTATAACTGGAAACCATAGTGTTTGTCCCAGCCCATGTACATTATAGAAACACCAAATGGCCTTAGCCCTGTAAAAGAACAACATAATAGGCGCATTGTACTGTTGAATTTATTTATTTATTTATTTTTAAGCATTTTAGGAAGTACATCCATGGAGGTACAACAGGAGGACTTGAAGTCAAATGCAAAAAAAAAAAAAGTGTCTGATTTGGGTGACACAAGTCAGACTTCTTTTAACTGCAGAAAATTCTAAGGATGTTAATTTGGAAGCAAAGTAACACACATTCCAAGGTGAATTAAGGAACAGTTCCTGTGTGTTTTAAGAAATTATATTAATACTGGTTTTCCTTGAATAATACATGTAGCTGGGGAAGATTTTTTTTGCACCAAAATAGCGCAATTATTTCAAATATTGCTCGCTGGAAGTCATTACCTAAATGCTGGGAACACTGTTGTTTTAATACCCCATTAAAGTAGACCTAACACCAAAATATATCTTTTTTTGCTAAAATGAATCTTTGCACCAGTTTTGTCCCAGTAACATTTTGCCTTTATTTCCAGTTTTTGACATTTTTTATTGGCTTCAAAACACAAAAAATGAAGGATCATTGGGTACACAACCAAGTCAGATGGGGTGTGGGTCTATTCCTGATTTGACGTCACAAACTGCTTTGCATGGATGTTTACAAAGACTTAATGTGATGTAAATCAGTTTGTGACGTCAAATTGAGAATAGACCCAAACCCCTCACTGGCTTGGTTGTGGGACAGATGAATGATAGCCAGATTTTGCAACTTTTACAGCCTATGTAAAGTCAAAATAACTAGTCAAGATTGGTGAAAAAAAAAGGCACAGTGTATTTCAAACAGGTGCAAAGATTTATTTTAAAGCGAAAAAAAATATTTTGGGGTTAGGTTACGTCAGGTAAACTGAAGACTGGCTTTCTAAATGTGCGGTGGCATTAGAGCTTGAGTCATCAATTAGTCTTGCTAGCTTGGAGTCCACTGCAGCATTATCCTCCCAGTTTACCACATTAACATTATGTTTAAGGGGGTGGCAGCATATTATTCCAGAGGTAATTATTTGAAACACTCCTACCAAAGGGGTGATTATTCGAGAGGGGTGATTAATTGGCCATGTTCTAAACTTCTTCTTGGAACTGTAATAAATATCTGAAAAAAAAGAAGACAAAAAACTTTAAAAACCAACTTTATCAGGTAATAACCAAAAATGAGTCAATTTTAAAACAATACATCAAAAAACTACATGTTCAGATACATGTACTTTTAATTATGAGAATGAAAATAGTAGTATCTCTGGGCGATGAGTCTAAGCTGATTTGTCAGGACATTAATTAGCATCAGAAGTTATACCAGCCACACTGCAGGCCAAGTCATTGAAACAAGACACAAATAATGATAATAATAAGGGTTTTGATTAATTATCTGAGGTAGGCGGGTCCTTACTGCTGAATAGAGGAGCATCCCTTGGCAATGTGGAGCTAGGTTTAGACCCCATTTCTCTCTGGATTTTCAGTATATTTTCAAAACTTTGGCGTTTGAGAACTCACCTTGCCTCCCGTGGAATATTCAATGGCCCTCTGTAGAGAAGGTACCGGCATGTTTATCTTCTGGAAATGCAGATTATATTTTAGCTGGCATTTTAAAGTTTGATGCAGTTCAGAATGGTAAAAGTGTGAAGTGCTCTCTCTGATCCCCACTAGTAAGCACTACAATTGCTCACAATAATCTGCCAGTAAACTACAGGCCTAGGGGAGCAGGGATGGCTCCTTCCACCAATGTGGCCCGGGTTCGATTCCCGGACCCGATGTCATATGTGGGTTGAGTTTGTTGTTGGTTCTCTTCTCTACTCCGTGAGGTTTTTCTCCGGGTACTCCGGTTTCCCCTCTCCTCAAAAACAAACACTTCTAAATTCCAATTCGATCCGGAATGCTCGAGCGTTTATTACATGAGCCCCCGGCTCGGGAGATTGGGGAACCACTCCCCACGTTATCGAGCTTAAATAAATTACTTTTACTTTACTTTTACTTTAAGTACATTAATTTTATCCTATTAATTGTAGGACGCCATCCCTATGCAAAATGGCTGCCTTTAAATCGGTCTTTTGTTCGTATTCAAATTAGGCTTACTAACCTCGTTTTTGAGGCAAAAGTTCTAAAGAATTTTTTATCCCGAGTGTGTTAGAGAGGCTATTTTGAATAAAAACAAAATAATAATTTACAGGCAGCCATTTTTGCATAGGGTCTGTTAAGAAAATATCAGTGAGAAAAAACTTACTCATGAAGCTTATAAATCTTTTCTGAAACAAACACTTCGTCAAGGAGTTTATTTGTGTTTCTACGTTCAGCGGGCGGCCAATACAATACCGTCGTTGGCTAGAATTCCAAGACAAATACCAGCGTGACCAACTACCTCCATAGCATACTCCACTTGATAAAGTCGCCCTGGCAACAAAGAGAGCAATATTCTTCATTTCTGGGGTTTAAAATTGATCAATACAATCGTTGTTGGTGATCATTGCAAAATATTTCAAATTTAAACTTCTGTCATTTAAATCCACCAACTTTGCCAAAATGCCACTTCCACTGTCTGATCACTTTAAAAGTTTCTTTTCTCACATTAAAGTATTCTTTTTGCTTAGTTTCTTTGTATTTATTTTAGCTTTTGTTTTCAACGTCTTCTTCCCCTTCTAGTACACTGAATATGAGTCACTGCAGAGGCTGAACTGCGTGACGTCACGCACGCTATTTGATCTCACATTCTCTCTGTTTTGAGATGGCTTTTCTCGGATGGATTTAAGTGATCGGGAGAAATGTTCCAAAAAATACCGAATTATGAATCTCTTTATCCCAAATGTAGATATAATGTAAGCCAGATGAATAAAGATCACTTACATTATGCTCTTAGTCTGGTCTTTTGCATTTTTTGATGGTCACCTTGTTTTGAGTCGCTTGCCTTTGTAAGAACTAGCTTATTCCCTGTTAGAGAAGACATATTGTTGGCATTGTTTTTAGGACGCTGTACCGTATTCCGCATTCGAAGCAATCGAGGCTCTACTGGTTGCTTGACTCAGCCATTT